>KV459493.1:29042-83888 GCA_001662645.1 Pseudogymnoascus sp. 03VT05 | reverse complement strand
GGTGATGGTGATGGTGATGGTGTAGTTTGGTGTTTTTGTTTGTTTCGTTCTTGTCGGGGTCGCAGGAACAGATGGTATATGTATAGGTAGATCCCGCGTGCGTGGTAGGTGTGAGCGGTATGTATGCCGCCGCGATGAGATGAGGTGCGTCCACCGTGCTAGCCAGCGGTTCCATCCCATCTTCCATCTCGGCAGCGAGCAATCGAGCGAGCAACGGTGACAGACGCAGCAGCGGCGCCAGGCCACACACGCATCAGCTGCACCCTCCTCACCCTTCACAAACTCCGAACACACAGCTCCCCCCTCTCTCTCACACACAAACACAGCTCAATCCATATAAAACTCCCCCCTCAACATCCTCTCCCCCACCTCATCCGGCTTCCTCCTCTCCTTCCTCCGCGGCACCGGCACCGGCTGCGCCCTCGCCTGCGTCTGCGGCTGCTGCGGCACCATCTGATCACCCCCCTCACTCCTCGCCCTAACATGCGGCGGAGGTCCCCCCCCCTGACCCCCCTGCCCTGAAATACTACCAAACCCCGCCCCCGCAACAGGTGGTGAACTACCCATCATAGGTCTATGCACCGCGCTCGCCGCTCTCTCCCTAAACTGCTCTGACCAATTCAGTCCCCCCGCATCACTGGGGCTTCTGGACTTGGACTGCGGACTCGTCGGTCCCCCCCCGCCACCACTGCGGGGAAACAGCCCCGTAGACGCGCCAAACGACATATGTCTCGAGAACGGCGTGGTCGGCACACTCCCGCTCCCTGAATCGGGGGAATCATCTTCAATCGCACTCTCCGACACCGCCGAGTTAGGCAGACTCGAAGAAGCGGTGGAGCTCGCGATGCTAGCGCGGCGACCGCGCGGGAAGAACGTCGTTGTAGCTGGACCCGCGGAACTGGAGAGGGGGGAGCCGGAGAGGCCGAGGGTGGAGATGGACATGCGGCGCCGGGAAGGGGGGGTGGGGAGGGGTGCGGTGGTGGAGGTGCTGTTGGTTGTGGTGGTGGTGGAGGAGGGGGGGGAGGGGTTGGGGCGGCTAGGGGTGCCGTTGGTGGGGGTGCCGTTGGTGGGGGCGCCGCGGGGGCCGAAGATGGCGGAGAAGGTTGAGCTGGAGAAGGAGCCGCGGCGGCGGTCGGGGGTGGGGGTGGGGGTGTCGTCGGTCATTGTTGGGGTGGTGGTGGTGGTGGTGGGTTGGAGATGTTGGCTTTGTGGTGGTGTGGTGTGGTGGTGAATGGAGGTATGGGCGGTTGGTATGGGGTGACGAGGTTGTTCGTGAGGAGGTATTGGGGGTCGTAGTGGTGAACTGTAGATTAGAGACTTGGTCAGCGTCTCTCCTCTCGTCGTGGACTACTGCCTGGTGACGCCACCGACCTTGTCACTTCTGCGGAATTGGTCGGGCGGGCGGGGTAGGTGTTGCGGCGGCGAGGTGGTGCGTCTCTCTGTCGGGTGGCGTCCGTATGTATCGTATCGTAGCTTATCGACAGCAGTCGTTGGGGGGTTCGCCGTTCTTTATATACTAGAGACTGGCAAGTTCGTTGCGTTCAGGCCGTGAATGGGAGTCTGATCTGAGTAATCGTGTGTGTGCTTTCTTTGCGTCGTGACGCAGCAGCAGCTTCAGGTGAATCGAGCTCTTGTTCGTTCGTTGGTCTCAGTCACAGCTAGCTCTCAGTTCGTACAGACAGCTACGCAGCAGGCAGCTGTATCTCTCTCCTCTGATCTCGCAATCGTAGATTCTTGCAAGGAGAGTGACGTTTCGTGATGGTGTATTGTATGAAGGTTGGAGGAGTGTGAAAGAGGGGAAATGGGGGAGAAATGGGGGAGACAGGATATATGGGATGGATGGTTTGTATAGAGTAGGGGCAGGTGTAGGTGCTGTTCTGGTTCTGGGTTAGGCGTACATAAGCACGGACGGACGCACGTACTGTACAAAGTATACTGTATCTTAGCGCAATCAGGATAGCGGCCGATTGGGGAAGGGGGAGGGAATAGAAGAAGGGAAGGGGTTGTGGTTGGGTTTAGGGAGGTGGGAGGTGTGGCGAATGGGAGAGCTTGGATTGGGGGGGAGGAGGGGGGGAAAGGTTAATAGGCGATTCGATTAGACGGGGTGGGTGGAGTGGGTTGGTGGATTGTGGATTGTGGATTGTGGATTGTGGATTGTGGATTGTGGGGTAAAAAGGGTAGAAGGGTAGAAGGGTAGAAGGGTAGAAGGGTACGTAGGAGGGTAGGAGGGTGAGGGTAGGAGGGTAGGAGGGTAGGAGGGTAGGAGGGGACCGGGGGGAGGTTGGAAGGGACGATGATGAGGTGTTAGCGGGATGGATTGACCACTAACATGTGGTTTAGTTTAGACGGGGATGGGATGGGAGGGTTAGGTAGAGGGACTATAGTTAGTGTATAGTGGTAGTACTGTAGTAGTGGTAGATCGGGGATTTGGATGGGGATTTGAATTCGGGATTGTGGATTGGGGATTGGGATGGAGGGATGATGATGTAGTCTGTGTGTGTAAGGGCGGGCGGGTAGAATACTGGGGGTTACTACTATAGTACTGTACTATAGTACTGTACTATAGTAACCACTACTCTTTGACCATAGTATGCAGCGGGATAGAAGAGGATGGAATGGGACAGAGCGGGATAGGATGAGGTGGTGACAAGCTTTGGTGGCAGTGGTTATAGGTTTGGTGTTAGATACTACGATTACTATATATATTTATATCGGCCGATATTATATTACATGTGGCCATTACAGAGGGGAAGAAGAGGATAAGAGGAGGATAAGAGGAGGATAAGAGAGTGAGTGCCTGAGTGCCTGAGTGTCTGAGTGCCTATGACTGATGAATGCGCTCCTGCGTGAATGCGTGTCCATGCATGTCCTCCTCTGCACGATTACTATAATTCGCCGGACAGTATTGGTATTGGTATTGGTATTGGTATTGGTATTGGTATTGGTATTGGTATCGTAGACCGTATCGTATCTGCTCTGCACCATAATTGCCGATTGGTGGTCGTCACTGTAGTATAGTAGTAGTAGTCTCGTAGAGTAACGCTGCCGCTCTCCCTTCTCCTGGCATGGATATGGCATTCCGTCATGTCGATGGAAGGCCAGTTCTATATGATGGAAGTGGAAGTGGAAGTGGAAGTGGAAGTGGAATAGAAGCAGAAGTGTCGTACGATACCGGCGGGTGTGCAACCGAAGATAGATAGGTTGATCCCTCTATGGCTGTATTCCGTATCCGTATGCCGTATGGTCGTTCATCTCTTCTGGTCTGCTGGCTCTCTCAAAGTATGGTAGACCTTGTCTGCGGTGGCGACAAAAGACGACCGCAACGGGGAATGCCGACTATACTCCTTTCTACAGCCCCAACTCTGGTAACAGCAGTACATACAGTACAGTAGTAGAATCCACAGTAGAGTCCACCCTAAGCGGAAAGATGAAAGCTGAAAGATGAAAGCGGAAAGATGAAAGCTGAAAGATGAAAGCTGAAAGAAGGAACCCTCTCCCTCGGCTTCCTGGGACTACTTGGACCCCCACTTACACTACCACCCGTTCCTCTCGTCCCTTCGTCCCTTTGCGCATTCTGTCCCTTCTGTCCCTTACCTCATACTGCTCTCATGTCTCAAATGTGACCTTTCACATGCTAAACTAGTTTAAAACTGTTAAATTGTTACCTTAGAATTTAGGCGGGAATGTTCAATCCCCGATTGATGCCTGAGGACTAAGGACAACAGAAAAAGCAGGCAGGCAGTACAACACTTGACACTGGTTGTGCTGAATAGTAACACCATCACTTCTTTAATGGAACAACAGACAGTACAGGAGACAGACAGGAGACAGACAGGAGATAGACAGGAGACAGACAGGAGACAGACAGGAGACAGATACCAGAGTGAAAAGGATACGTGGTTTTCTTCACCTCTTTCTTTAAATGCCGTACTGCATGCAATGTGGTATCACTGACCTCAGCCTGAACACGCATATTCATGTCGATATACACACGGCACACAGGAGGAGGGTAGGGTAGGGTACCACAAGTTCTCGGCCCTCGCCCACTGCCAGCCCTCGCCCACTGCCAGCCCACTGCTCGTCGGAATGCTCGTCGGAATGTTACAGTTACAGACTTACAGACTCCTAGCACCACCCACCCCCCTTAGCTCCGTTTCATCCAAGTGCCGGGCCATTCCAGGGTCCCAGCCACCACTCACTGTGAGTCCACACACAGCTGTACCATGCACCACCACACATCCCCCCCCCCTGCCCTGCAGAATGTGAGACGTAGCCTGTGCATCTCCACACGCCGCCGCCACCACCACCACCTCCGCCGCCATACATGCCACAGAGGCCAAAAAAAAAAAAAAAAAAAACCCAGGAACGAAAAGACGGACCGACCAAGGAAAACTGACAGCTATAATAGCTAGTCTAGGGAGTTAGTCGAGTTATACAGCAGACACCCATACACCCTATCAAGACTCTGGTGTCCTGCCGCGAGTAGACAGGGAAACAGGTATGCCAGGCCAACCAACCAATGGGCGTGTCTGTGTATGTATGAGGATATCTCTCTTCCTCCATACCTCCCTCCTACCTCGAAACAGACAAAGCAAGTTGTGATTCACCTTCCCCTTCCCACCAACCCCCCTTACCTCCCACACGACAGACCTACCTACAACCACCCATCACCACGCCGATCCCGACATCGACGTCATCCCAGCCACCCGATCGGCGCGAGACGCCCGATTAACGCGGGTGTGCCGATCGAGCTACACAGGAACAAGGGCCGGTATTCAAAGGGCCCACGAGAAAGGGTCCACGAGAAGGGGATTACTTACCCGAACTGGTATGCGAGAGAAGGGAGTGGTAATCGTTGTCGGGCACGCTTCTCTGGAGAAGGTGACTGACTGTGTGTGTTTACAGCAGCGATAATTGTGGTTGCTGCACGATCGACAGTTCAAGGACAGCCATTCAATCGCTCGGGATACGATACGATATAGGAAGCTAGAATACCTCGGAATCGACCAACTAGCCTCAGAATTGCTGGCCCCCAATCAATCCTACACTTCACCTCGACCGTGTCGCGAGGATCTACGCATACACAACCGATCCAAGCGGGATCTGCACGCACTTCAAACAACCCTGCGACGGACGCGAATTTAATCCTCCAAGGACACCACCCACCACGCGGACGCGGGACGCGAACAAAGAAGTTTCAACGTCTAGCGCTGCGATTCTCTTCTATTTCGAACATCACCTCTTCTCTTCGACCTTCCATTTTATTTGTTTTATTTTTTGGGCGTTTTCTCGGAGGTTAAGACCTCTTATCTTCTTTCCTGTCCGCCCTTTTTCGACAGAGGATATTTCGCTCTCTCAAACGAGGATCTCGTTTCTTTCGACAATACGGACGACTGTCGGTGCTGGCACGACACCGATTTTTTTATTACGTTTGAGCGGCTGAAGGGTATATCTTCAAGGAACAGCCTTTTTATTTTCGCACTGCCATATTGAGCAGCCAGACACCTTGTCTGGACCACCCGCCGCCAAGCTATCTCCTCCAGGCCGGCCCTCACTATCACCCACCTGGCCTCCAACCCTCACCATCACCCACCCGGGTCTCACGCCTCACCCACCTCACCCTCACACCCCCCATCCTAAGACGAACCACCTCGACCTAACCCTCTCCCCCACCCGCGCCAACATGCTCCTCTCCCCCTCCAACCCCCCCACGCGCATGACCCTCCGCCGCGCCCCCCCCTCCTTCGACCACCCCCTCTCCGCCACCACATCCCGGTCCACATTCGCACGTCTTCTCGCCTCTCCCCCCCCCTCCCCCAGCCTCCCCGCCCTCGTCCCGCGCCACGGAAAACCCCCTCCCTCGCCTACACCACGGCGTCTACGGCGGTTAACCCGGTTTTTAATTTGGGTGTTTGGGGTCTCGACGATTGTGTACTATGCTACGGCGCTGCTGAGGGCGCATAGGCGTTTACCGTCTATGGGGAGCTGGTCTACGGATTCAGGGACTTCGTATGAGTTGGTGGGTGATGACTCGCTCCCCGACTTCCCTACCCCCGTCGTGGTAACCGATTCCTCCGGCAAACCGCGCTGGACAATCTCCATCCCTCCCCACACCGCCTTCCCCCTCCTCCCGAACGAGTACGCCGAGCTCTGCGCGCAGACAGGAGAGATAGCCACCCACGTCTCTTCCCTCGTCCACAAATCCCCCCCCCCAGCCGCGCATAAGCCGTACAGTCACATCGACCCCAACTTCCTCGACCCCACCCTCGCCGACCGCCTAGGCCTCCTCCTCTCCGCCTCACAAGCCGCAGGCCTAACATACCGTCCTTCCCGCCCTCCTCCCCCTCCACTTTTAGGGGAATCCTTTTCCTCCCCCTCTCTCCCCGATTGCGCGCGCTCTCTGACGGTTACACTGGAGACGCCATCAGCAGGGTTAGCACCAACACTAATGCTCCTCTGGACCGCCTACGGCCTCGCCCTCTCCGAGGACCGCGCCTTCTTCATCGACGACACAAGGTGGTCCTACGGTTCCTACACCGATTTCTTCACTCCCCCCCCAGCGGCAAACTGTCGTCCGCCGCCACGGCATCACATAACGCCGTGTCCGCATTCAGCAGCGCATCTCCTCGTCTCCTCCACCACCACCGCCCACACCTTCGGCGGGGCCTTCCATGACGCCTTCGAAGACGCGCATCGCGCCGGGAATGCGAGGCAGAAACCGATTTTTGATTTGGCGAGAAAGGGGTATGAGGCGCTTTTCCATTTGAAGCCTGAGGATGCGAAACATGTTGAGGAGCGACTGGAGGAGTTGAGGGCTATGGTCGCGCATCCGGAGGAGCCGGGGAAGATAGTGGCGATGCATATTAGACACGGTGACGCGCATCCGCTGAGTTTCCAATACCGCGACGCTTACATACCCACCCCCCACTACGTCACCGCCGCACACTCCCTCCTTACCACCTCCCTCCCCTCCCCCAGCGGCCCCCAACACACCCGCAGCCTCCTCATAGTCGCCTCCGACGACCCAGAAATCTACACCGACGACGACCTTATCGGGACCATCCGCGCCCAGTCGGTCGTCAAACTCGCATCCCGCCCCCCCCTCTCCCCATCGCAGGAACGCGGGGAACCAGATGCGCAAGGCATGTTTAGACGCTTCGTCGAGGCACCCGTGGGATGGGAGGGCGGGTTTTTTGCGGGTATGTTTTGGGGGCTGGGGGGGGGGGGGGGGGAGGGGGGGGAGGGGTGGAGACTTAGGGGACTGGTGGGGAGGGCGTATTTGTTGGATTTGGCTGTGCTTGCGGGCGCTGGTGGTTGGGGGAAAGAGGGGGGGGAGGGAGCGGGGATTGTGTGTGGAGTTGGGAGTATGGGGTGTAAAATCCTTGCTGTTATGGGGGGGTGGGAGATGTTGATGGGGGGGGGGTGGGTTAATGTTGATGGGGAGTTTGGCTGGCGGGGCGTGAGTTGGTAAAACCCAACTCTCTCCCTCTCTCCCTCCCCCCCTGTGTGTGTGTTGTTGAAAAAGCATTTTGAAAAAATCTAGCGACGGGGGGCAAAAGGCGGGGATATCCATTGGCGTTTTGGGGACCGGGGGGGCGTAACATAGACGGAAACATATAACTCGCTCACTATTTTGAGGAGGGAGGAAGGCGGCCGCTGCGAAGAAGCACGGCGATACCATAGCATACAGAACAGAGCGAGCGCAGGCATGCCGCGATAGGCATAGCATATCCATGAAATACAGATCTCAAATCACCTACACCTCCTTATCTACATCCATGTAACCTGACTGACTGACTAGGTGGAGTTTGATGGAAGGCCGAAATGCTGAAGAGCCAGCCACGAGCCCAGCCACTCAGCCAACCGATGTCGCTGTTGCGAGGGGTGGGTGTGCTTATAAAGTGGCAGTATGTGTTAAATGCGGATGTGGAAGGAGCGATGGGAAGGAGCGATACGGCGAAGAGAAGGAATAGAAGGAGCGATGAGAAGGAATAATATCGAGAGGAGGGAGAAGGAACGAACGAGATGTCTCAGCAGCAGCGCAGGGAAGGCGCGAGGGAGCTCCTTCGCTATGTTTAAAGGGAAGGAGCGGCGGAGAGAGGGAATAGAGGTGGAGAGGGAAGGAGCGGAAGGAGGAAGGAGCGATAATAAGGTGGGAAGGAGCAAACGAGGGAAAGAGCGAATGGTATGTCTCGGCGTAGGGAAGCTGGGTTTATAGAGGGAAAGAGCCGGTTGGACCATATGTGAGGAGTATTCGATTTTTATGTTTTTTTGGGGATTATTTTGTTTCCTAATTAAAAAAAATCTCGTCTCTAATAAAAGATGAAAGAGACGAAGGAGCATTAGATAAAGTTTTTTTTTTCTTGTTTTATATATTATATCCCACCTAAAACTCGGACCAAACAAAAACACTGAAACAGCCATCCTCCTTGATTACGGTACCACCCTCTACTCCAAAGTAGTCTCAGACAAACATGGCGGGAGGGCGATGAAGAATGATAAAAGAGCAAAAAAGGTAAAAGCAAAGATAGAGATTGATGAAAGACAGCACGAGAGAAAAGGGAGAGATGACGGAACAAGAAAAGGAGGCCCGATCAACAGACCCCCCAGCCCAACCCCTCGCCCCCCTTCCCCCCTCTCGCACCGAAAAAGAACCGAAAACCGCAGCAGCAGACGACAAACGAAACGGGCAGACACGAGGATCGTGAAGAACGAAAGAGACCAGGCAAGCAAGCCCCATCTCATCTCATGCTCACTTCATCCTCTTCCTCCCCCTCCCCTCCCCCTCCCCCGCGCCCCTCTTCCCCTCCCTCCCACCCCCCCCCTCCCCCTTCAAACTCCCCACCAACCACCCAATCTTCTCCCAAAAAACCTTCGGCGCCGCCACCCCCCCAAACCCCTCCCTCGCCTCCTCCAGCACCCCCACAACCCCCCTCCCCGCATCCCCCAAATCCGCCAATCCATCGACTAAAAACCGTTCCTTCCCAGCCGGCGGCTCGCTCCCAAAGAAGCGGGCGAAGATGTTCCGGTCCGTGAGAGGGAGAGTTTGTTGACGTGTACCTTTCCAGGCTGAGGAGGCGTAGACGTCGATGTTTCGTTTAGAGAGGTCCAAAAGGGTGAGGGCGAGGGACTCGGCGGCGGCTTGGCGGGCGGCGATGGACAGCGGAGCACGCGCCTCGTGCACGCGCGCTAGGATCGCGGCGACGGCTTCGGAAACTGCAGTCGCTGCGAACTTGACATCATGCACCACCACCCCCTGTCCCCCCTGCGCCGCCGCAGTAGACGCGCGGGGTCGGGTAGCCGTATACGCATCCAACCTCGTCAGCGCCGCGATGACTCTCGCGCGCTGCTTGCGGAAGAAGCTAGCCGCACAGTGCGACGACGGGACGAGCGCGCGGAGATGGCGGAAGAGATCTGGGTTCGCGAGTGCGGCGTGTGCGAGTGTCTTCTCCAAGTCAGTCGGGAAGAGGAGCGGGGAGGATGGGTCTGCGGGGAGTGCGTCGAAGATGTCAGGGCGGTAGGAGTCGCGAGTCGCTGGGGAGAAGGAGGCGAGTATATCGCGGATATCCGTTATTCTCGCAGCTGTCGCGGCGGCGGGGGAGGGCTCTACATAGCTCGGCGCGATGCGGAGGTCGCAGTCGAGTTCCTGGAACAGATGCGGCCCCGACGTCGTGATATGGTGGTAGGCATCTGCGTTTGCGGGGGCGCGGGAGAAGCCGCGGGGGGAGAGGGAGAGGGGGGTTGATTTATCGGTGTTGGAGAGGGTGTGTGAGGCGATCTGGTCGAGGAGCCAGAAGATGTGGCGGCAGGGACCGGGGTTGGAGTCGCAGTGGCAGGTTAGAGTGCGGTACTCTGAGTCTGGGGCGCCGACGCGGACGGAGAAGTTGACGGTCTCGAAGATCTGGAAGGCGAAGTACTCGGAGCCTTCGGAGGGGTTGTAGACGGAGCAGTGGCCGAGGGTGAAGGGTTCGTTGAGGCCGGCGCGGGCGCGGCGCGTGGTGCTGCGGGTCAGGCGGCTGGTGTCGTAGCGGAGCTTGGTGTGGGCGGAGCGGAGGATGGAGGCGTCTTCGGGGCTGGAGTCTTCGCCGGAGTCGTCGTTGCTGTCTTCACTGTCTGAAGCGTCGGAGGAGTCGTCGTTGCTGGGCTGGCGAGCACCATCTTCTGGGCGGGTGGATGCCATCTTGGAGAGGGAGAGTCGGGAGAAGCCTGAGGTGGGAGAAGACATATGCGCCTGAGGTGAGAGGATGCTGGATGAAGGCCTGAGGTGAGAGGATGCTGGATGAGGTGTGAGAGGGCAACTCATGATGGCTTCCATTGAGTCTTATAGTCCTCGCCGGAGGGCATCCCGGGCTGTTGGTTGGTGTTTGCCTTCGGCCTGAACCGTCACTAACAAGCAAGGCTTTCCGGCCTAAAATCGGCATGCGGTGAATAATGTGATATCGAGGGAGGGTCAGGCCCAAGGCCCCTATCACATTCCAACGGCGCTTACACTACACAGCATCCAGGGCGGCGGATCTCCATCAGACGGAAGTATAAAAAAATGATACCAGGCCGGCCATGGCGAGGCCCAATGCATGTATACATCGCGTTGGTTATCACGGAACCTGCCTTCTGTGACCTCAGAGCACAAGGTATGGTGACTTGCGAGGTAATGCGGGCGTTGCAATCTTTCTCGAGCTTGTTATGCCGGTTAAGCCACAATATCCACACAGCATCACTCAACCGCCAGGCGGTAGCGAGTTAAAAGCCGCAGACGCCTGAAGCGAGCACTAGGATGGCAGCCCCGTCGTCCCCGCCGTCCCCTTCGGTGGGATATCAAACGACGCCCCCTCACAGAGGCCTCATTTTCTTCTGCATCCGCGCGTGCCCGGAACAACCGTAAGCGTCATAGTCCCCGGCGTCAAGGATGATAGTAGAACTTCTTTTCCCATTTCCCATCAGGCCGCCGCGACACTGCCCGCGGATCGTGGCTGAGGCAGAGAGAATAGGACTTGCATCATGCCGTGAAACGAAACGAGACTTTGATACCGTTAGTCGTCTTCCATCCTGTGCAGGGAGATCGTAACTTGGATATGTAGAGTCAAAGTGATTGTTGCTGGGGGCGGAGACATTCTTGCCCGAAATGGACTTACCGGGGTGCAACACCGGCGATAGACCCTAGACGATCGTTCCATGGAGAAAGCTGTGCCGTCATCGGTCGAGTTTGGATCATCCCATTGTCGCTGTATCAGAATCGTAGAATCATTGTTGGTTAGGCTGCCACATTTGGCGCTGTTTTCCTCTGCCTCCCTCTCTGCCTGGTCTTGAACTTGGCCTCGGTGGCCCGCATGGCCGCCGATATGGTCTCAGAGTGGCCGCCGGTGAGGTCTCCGAACAGGCCGAACCGTAGGTCGAAGTCCCGCGGCCATTTCAGAGGCCATGTCACCCCATTATATGTCTGTGATTGCCGCAGGCAGCGAAGTTAAGCGGGTAGTGGTGTGGTGATCCTGCTACCTACAGTGTGGCGCAGGTTGATTTAATGAGGCGATGTACACTCCACCACCACAACCGTACTACAAGCGCGTGTAAATTCTCAAACATCTATCTCCTCAATAATACCTCGTTTGAGAAGTCCGAGAGAATAGCGGCCAGGCAGATAAATTACTGCACCGAATTGTACTGTACTGGACTGTACTGTCCAACTCAGGCTCAAGTGCCGGGGGGCTATGCACTACACACCAGTGAGTGTTACTGCCAACGGTCTCATCCAACATGGCCATCTCCACTTCTCGAATACTTCTCGAAAACTAGGAAATGCCCTGCATGTACTCTCAATCAAGTGATCTCCGCGCTAGGCTTCAGCAAGAACGACGGCCGCATAGACACGAGCAGAGAGAAGCAGCTGTCGTGGCTCCTCTCAGACTCATCTCCGATGCGGTGCCCATTGCCGCAGATTCACCGACTCTGTGTTTCCTCGCCAATCCAAATATCACATATGATTCTACCATGAGAGACCCCTTTTCAGCCTGTAGATCATCCCTCTTCTAGATTCTGAACAGCCTGAGGCCAAGGGCAGAATTAGACATTCCCCATCCCGCATCATGGGATTTAGACAGACGATGGCTCCCGCTCTCGATCGTCCAATCGCGAGCGTGAAGCGCCCAAAGTTGCAAAGACCTTGAATCCCACGACCGAGAGAAGCGTGCTTCTTCCTCCTTCCACGATGCGGGCAAGGGTCGCCAGCCAATGCTTGGCCGAGTGCAGGGTGGTGAGTGGCGCGGGAGACGGAGCCTTGTGGCGATGCTGGTGTTGGTTTTAGGCCCCCAATAATCCGGCCCTGCGAAGAGCAAAGCAAGCAAGGAAGGAAGGAAGAATCGAAAGGTCTCGCGAGCACGGAAGTACGATTGTGGGGACATTTGGAATCGGCTATTGGGGGTTGTGTAGCAGAGTAATTGCCGATACGACATGACTCGGGGAATGAACAATATCGATATCTGTTGGGAGGAGAAGGGCCGTTGCAGTCCTGACCACCGGCTGAGTACTAACGGCAAGTGCAACCGCAACTTACAACACGCACAAGAGACCCAAATCCACAGTAGCAGGGCAAACACAGCATCCGGCCTCTCCACCGGCCTCTCCCCCATCCTCCAAGGCTGTCCACCCAACACCCCCTTTTCCCACCCACTCGCCTCTCCCCATCCCCCAGCACCACCCCCTCCTCCCCGCCTCAGCCGCAGCCCTCCCCCATCAACGCGGTCGCATTAAAGTAACCGCCCCCAAATGAATTGGTCACACATGCATCAGAGCACGGATCGCGTATAGCACCACGAAGCGAACGGCCAGCCGCGGACGCTGCTTTACCGCCGGCGTCCGTGGGGGCGGGTAACACAGATGCACGCCTTGTGGGGAGGGGATGGTTAAAGTGGTGCCTTGTCACCTCATTTGCGCCTGCGGCATTTGCGCTGGTTTGCAGGAGGGAGGGTGTGGTGATGGCAGGGCTGGCGGACGGACTCACCGCTTGGGGGGACAGGAAGGGAGGGAGACGTGAGGCGAGGTCCGAACGTTCAATACGCGGTTGCCTGAGGAGACGAGGGGTTTTCACAGCGACTGGGCGAGAGTGGGAGAAAGGGCATTCCCATTCATTCATTCCTATCTAGAACCGGCTGCTCAAACTATTATGTGATATTAGGTAATCTATATATCTGTTTCCTGTTGTTCCAAACGCCGCCCAGCACAATTATTTACACTCCGGCATACCATCCTCGGAGCCAGCCAATCCATACTCCCAACATCCATCCCCGCAGCGACCTTATCACAGGCCGGCCCTTAGTTCTTCTCCCGCTTCTCCCACACGATCATGGCCGGGGTAAGCGGCCGCGAGAACAGCGAGCTGTAATCCGTGTCCACGACCTTGTCAACACCGTCAGGAAGCCTCCACTTGAACTCACGCACCATGGTCGCGATAATGGTCCCGAGCTGCAGGCTGGCGAATTGCTCGCCGATGCAGCGGTGGCGGCCGGCGCCAAAGGGCAGGTAGGGAGACGTGGCGCCCTTGCTGATCATGCCGTAGCCGTAGTCCTCGTGCTCCTCCTTGATCTCGCCCATCTGGACGCCAGCAGCGCCGGCATCCCAGCGGTGGGGATCCCACTTGAGAGGGTCGGGGAAGTACTCCTCCATCCGCGCGGTGACACCGGCGGAGGAGAGGAGGGTGTGGGTTGTTGGGATGACGAAGTTGGTTCCGGGGACGGGCATGGGGGACTTGACTTTGCGGAGGATGGAGTGGATGGGGGTGTGGAGACGGAGGGTCTCCTTGAGGACGGCGTTGTTCAGGGTAAGCTTGTTGAAGTTCTCATAGGTCAAGGGGGGGAGGTCGGGGCCGAGGACGCGGATCTGTTCTTGGTAGAGTTCCTCGATGATATCGGGGTTGGCGGCGAGGTTAAGCATCATCCAGGAGCTGGTCGATGACGAGGAGTGCTGTCCGGCCATGAGCATGGCAATCATCATGTGTGAAATCTCCTTGTCGGGGATCGGGGTGCCATCCTTGTAAACCGCTGCCATCAAATGGCGGATCAAATCGTGCTCATTCTCATCAGGGACGTTTCCAGAGCGACGTTCCTGGATGATCTCCATGTACGTCTCGGAAAGGATTCTCTGGGCGCGATCGCGAGCACGGTTTTGTGGTAGAGGTGCCCAGTGAAGCATGAAGTTGATTGGGGTGAAGCCCATGTCGAGGTCGTGGAAGAGGTTGGCAAACACGGCGTTGAACCTGGATCGGACTTCCTTTCCTTGGAGTGTACGCGAAGCGGTGTAGATGGTGATCTCAGACATGGCAGCAGGGAGGTCGGTTTTACCGCTGGGGCCCTTGAACATCGGGCTGGTCTTGATGAAGTTGGTGACCTCCTGGACGATAAGGGGCACGTATGATCTGAATGTCTCGGTGGTGAGACTGACTTTCACGAACTGCGCCAGTTAGCCAATAATCATTTCTCTGTGTATTCAAACTCCGTACCTTCTTCTGCTCCATGAGCTTCGAGTTGGGGCAATCGTAGACAACTCCGGTACCGAAAACTGGCGTGGTGAGTTTCGTGTAGATCTCCTCGGCGTTCACGTCCTTGAGTTTGCCGTTGAGGATGAACTCGTTGCCAGCAGTTCCAAGGTATACGGTGGTCTTCTTTCCGAGAAGAATGAAGGTGAAGATGTCGCCATACTACTAAAGTCAGCTTGGTCCTTCGCCCAGCACTTTCATGTTCACGAACCTTTTCTCTGCACTTGAAGAAGAAGGGGTATGGGTCCATTCCATAGCTGATAGTGTTTCCGAGGATGGGGAACCAGTGGAAAACAAGCGGCGGCTCATTAGGGTTTTGGGGAAGGAACTGGCTCAAGACATTGAGGACGACAGCGAGGGCGATGAACGACGCGAATCCGACGGCTGCCACGACGGCGAGACCGCGCTCTGAAATCTGCGCATTGATTGGGATCAGGACGGCCTGAGTGAGGCTCTCTGTTATGCCCATTGTGCCGTATGTGTTCGGCGGGGGAACGGTCCAGGTGGTCGAGGTGAATTCGTAGGAACCAAAGTGGTTTTTGGTTAGGACAGGAGGGAGGGACAGGAGGCAATTTGTATAGTTTTCTGGGGAGACAATCGAATTAGGAAAGGTGGCTGTGATTGGCCCCTCGAATGTCTGGCAGTATTTGATTAAAGTTACTTAGTGCCATGGCTCCTTTCCCGCCGTCGTCACCGCCGGGCAGAAACGACTACTTTGGCCTAGCGTATACATTATAGCCAATGAGAGTGCGCTTATAGGAGTTTGAGTTTGATTCCAGAATTCCAAGGCACAAACCTATACGAAAACGAGCACGAGCACGAGGATGCACAATCACGTGTTTAATGATGAAGATAACCTCAACAGCACTGTTTGGGCTATAAGAATACACAGATGATGTTTGATAGTCGCACAAATATCCACTGAGCTGCGTATCAAAGACAGGCCACGCAAGCTATCTCCGCAGTCACCTTAGCCATTACGCCAATAGACTCCAAACCAAAGTCATCATCGTCTACCTACCTCCTTCCCGATGAGCACCACAACCCCCTCCGGACCGCTCCTCTCCCTCACCCCCTACCCCCTCACCAACCTCCCCCCCTCCCCCCAAATCAACAGCTCCTCAGACTACCCCGACCTCCCCACCCCCCCTCCCTCCGCGCCCTCAGCCACCTCCCTCCTCAGATCCCTCCTCACCGAAGCCCTCTCCCTCCTCTCCGCCTCCGCCCCCCGCGACGGCTCCCGGCCCTCCTGGACGCAACAGCGCAAGCCCCGACACTACCCCAACTCAACCGCCCCTGTCCACCTCTCCTCCGCTCCACACAACGGTGCACACTGGGTCTGCAGGCGCAGCACGCACCGCGACGCCGCTGAGCGCGGAACAGCGTCATGGACTGAGTTCGAGGCCGCGTTCAAGACAGATCATACGTTCTATGAACAGGCATACACGCCTTCAGTGATGGGCTTCGAGAGAGTCGCGTGGTGGGAAGAGGCGGTGAAAGATGTGAGCCTTGGGCTACCACATGAGCAGTGGAAAGGTGTTAGCCTCGAGTTGCTAGAGATCGTGCATAGTCTCCCCAAGCCCCTGCACCCGCGCTCCTTCCCGGTGCTGCAGGGGATCGCAGAGAGAGTTGGTGTTGGTGCGGAGGGCGGGGAGTTTGTGGTGGTGACCGTGCCGGTGGATGTGAAGTGGAAGGTGTGGGCGCAAACGGTGCCGGCGAGGTATGTGGCGGTTGAACTGTTTAGGAGGGTTGGGACGGATGTGGAGTGGGTTATGGCGACGGCGTCGAGGGCGGGGGGTGTGTTGCCCGGGTGGGTGCAGGATATGTCTGTGCCGGGGGTTGTGGCGAAGGATGTGGATTTGTACTTGAAGTGGGAGGCTGGGCAGCGCGTGAGGAGGGCGGAGGCGGAGACGGCTGTGGAGGAGTCGTTGGAAAGTGACCGTAACGAAGGAGCAGTCTGATATTGGCCGGTCGTTGGATGATGCGAAGTCGCTGGCTCTAGGAAATGTTGGAGGGGGAATACAATGAAAGGGAAAGTCGTAATAGGCGTATCCGCCGCAGATTGTGATGGAGGAAGGAAGGGAAGGTCACAGAAGACACCATGGAATCTCAAAAGACATACATAATCTCTATTTCCCTCCCTTCTTCTCCCTCCCCTCCCACAACTCCTCACTGGCCTTCCTCGTCCCCTCCACAATAATCCCATGCTCCACCTTATGAATCCGTTCCTCCAGCCCCTCCAGCGTCTCGCCCTCCTGGAACTCAACCTCCCGCACCAATATCGGCTGCCCGCGATCCACCTCCGCAACAACATAGTGCACCATCACCCCCGTCGGCCCCTTCGACTTCCCAGCCACGAAATCCTCGTAGGCGCGTTTAATGGCGTTGGCGCCGTCGTAGGCGCCCGGGAGCGCGGGGTGCAGGTTTATGACTGGGACATGCTCCTTTTCCAGGGGCGCGAGGAAGGGGGGGGATAGAATGTGCATCCAGCCCGCCTGCATCTGTTAGCTTCCATCTCCACCACAGTAACATAGGACCTTTGGGGGAAATGGGGGAACTCACGCAAACGATCAGGTCCGGCCCGTCGCCCAGGATCAGCGCTGCGAGATCGGCGTCATACCGCTCGCGGCCGGTCTTGATAGCCTCGGGATCCCTTTCGCCGCTCTTGAGGTAGTGGCCGGCGACGAGGTTGTGGTAGGATGTCTTTATGCCGGCGGCGCGGGCGCGGTCGAGGCCGTAGGCGTTCTTTTTGTTGGAGATTACGTGGGTGATGATTGTGTTTGGGAGGTTTGGTGGGGAGCTGGTTGTGGCGTCGATGAGGGCTTGGAGGTTGGTGCCGGAGCCGGAGATGAGGACTGTGAGCTTGGTTGGGGGGTGGGAGAAGGAAGACATGGTGAAGAGGCGTTGAAGGGGTTTAAGGTGTGTTTTGAGAGCTGGTGCCGGTGTAGGAGGTGTTTGGCGGGGTCGAGATTTTAGATTGGATTGCAGCTGCACCAGGCTCGACCGAGTTCCACGGATATTCGTCCCGTTCAAATGTATACACAACGATCAATTCTAATCAGAACAGACGAGCTGGCTATGTGAGACAAACAGATAGAGCGTAGCACTTCATCCCCAATCGACGTCAACCATCCAGCAAATAATTCTACCCCACCACACGTGACCCAAACTGCCCCGCTTCTAGCGTGGTCTGACAGGTAATGATCTCACACCCGCCAGGTACGACGACGTCCTCCCCGAGCTCACCTTAGCTATCTACACACTTCTATAACCATCTATCAACCCCAAAAACCATTTATCACTCGTTGAAATCATCTGAAATCACCATGTCACCCACCGGCAAAGGCATCGGCGCCGCCCCGAAAATTGACGGCTCAGACCTCCGCATCGGCATCGTGCACGCGCGCTGGAATGAGCAGATCATCGAGCCACTCCTCGAGGGCGCCCGCAAGGAACTCCTCGCCGCCGGCGTGAAGCCCGCCAACATCGTCGTGCAATCCGTGCCCGGCTCCTGGTATGCCTCCCCCCATTGACCCCACCATTACCCTACCCCTCCTACCCCGCGGAACATACCAGAGCAGAGCACGAGCACACAGCTAACCTCCCCAGGGAACTCCCCATCGCCGTGCGCGGAATGTACACTGCCTCGCAAATCCAAGCAACGCAATCCTCGACCTCCTCCGCCGGAGACCTCCTCGGCTCAACCTCCGACCTCGCATCCGACGCAGCCGCGACCCACACCCCTCCCTTCGACGCACTGATCGCCATCGGCGTGCTGATCAAGGGCGAGACGATGCACTTCGAGTACATCTCTGACGCGGTGTCGACGGGCCTGATGCGTGTGCAGCTTGATGCTGGGGTGCCGCTTATCTTTGGGCTGTTGACGGTGCTGAGTGAGGAGCAGGCGCTGGTTAGGGCAGGGCTTGGGGGAGGGGAGAAGGGCGCGAAGGGGTATGCGGCGCATAACCATGGTGAGGACTGGGGGAGGGCTGCGGTGGAGTTGGGACAGAGGAGGAGGGAGTGGGGGGAGGG
The DNA here is from genome assembly GCA_001662645.1 of Pseudogymnoascus sp. 03VT05. NCBI lineage: Eukaryota > Fungi > Ascomycota > Leotiomycetes > Thelebolales > Thelebolaceae > Pseudogymnoascus > Pseudogymnoascus sp. 03VT05. Next base: position 65,332 of record KV459493.1, on the reverse strand, counting down.
GAAGATTCTATAGAGGGGTGGAGGGTTGATGAATAGGATATAGAGAATAAAATGTCTGCATTAGCTATGCTTTTTTGGGTGGATTGGATTGGATTGGATTGGAGGTGCTCAATGGAGCACGATTAAACTGGGCTGATGAGCTGAATCAATTGCCCGATATCATTCTCAGGACTAGTTCTCATCCTGCGGCACAGCAGAAATGTAGGCCCTCCTGGACCTGCGAGTAACGCCATTATAGATATTCAGAGTACGAGCACTCGTTTTGAATGTACAGCATGGCACAGTTCAGTGAAGTCCAGTGTATATTCCAAGCCGCCATGGCTCTCTTTCAGCTGCCCGGGCTAGAGATTTCCCATTTGTAACGAAAGGCTATTGGTGCCGCCCAAAAGTCTGAAGAGGTACCTACTTAGCTGTTCAGACTTTTAAACAGTAAACAGCACGAGTACAAGTCGCCGTATAGAGCACAGAGAGTCCACAGAGTACAGCGAGCACCAGATCACCACCAGCCATGTTTCGGCCCGGCGATGATGACGCTATAAGTTGCGACGCTTCGACTTTGAGGGTGAGTATAGTCCAGTGGAAACCGCACTGTGGAACAGGGCTGAGAGCAGAAAAGGTAGGACTGAGCACACTGTCATAGCATCCACTACGGGAAACAACCGCCAATCCAACTCAATTAGGGAAGTAAGTCGCGACATAAAAAGCCGCCAACAGAGAAAACTCGAAGGATTGACCGCTGATTCGCTCCGCCCCGGCGACTCCGCGATCCGAAGAGTGATAGTCGCCTTGATTGCTGACGCGGCGCTGTCAAAACGAGCATGGGTGGGGATGACACCCCCACAATTCCGGCTGAGGACCAGCGAGCCCATTAAGCTTTGTAAAGAGCTTTATATCTCCTCGCTGCTGTCCAACGTGTGACATCTCTCGAGGAAACATCACCGTCGCACCGCCAACTACGTCCCCTTTCCAACCTCACCACACGCTGAAAAGCTCCAACCACAACCCCAAACCCCCAGTCACAACCGCCAAAATAGGGAACCTCACGAACTACCTAACCATGGCTCACAACAGCCGCTACGAGCGCGTTCGTCCCCCTCTCCCCTCCTCTAGAGCCCTCCAGCCTGACTAACCCCCCCTCCCCAGATCGCTCAAGACGACGACGCCGTCTCCCTCCAAACCGTCGCCCAGGACTACAACTACAACTCCGGGGTCCCTAACTCCCCCCCGCCCTCCTTCCGCTCCACCACCACCCCCCTCACGCCCTCCACCCTGCGCTCCCTAAACGCCGCCTGCACCGACCCCACGCCCCCCTACCCCTCCACCATGGCCCCCTCCATCGCCGGCGGCGATCTCCCGGAGAACTGGTCCGGGACCGTCGTCGACCCTCCCCCCAACCCCGCCGCCACAATCCTAAGTTTGCATCGACGTCTTGCGAATCTGGAAGAGTCGTTAGGGCGCCTGTTGTTGGAGAGAGAGGAGTGGCAGCGCGAGGCTGTGCGTGGGAGGCCGAGGACGAATTGCTGTGCTAGTCTGCCGGCGGATGATCCGGTGCTGAGGGATCGGAGTAATTGCTGTGTTAGTGCGGTGCCGATGTTGAGTGCGGAGGCGCAGGAGAGGAGGCAGAAGAAGGTGATGGGGTTTGTGATTGTGTTGGTGTTTTTGGGGTGTTTGTTTGTGTGGTTGATTGTGGATTCGGATAGGAAGGGGAAGAGGGCGTGAGGGGGGGGAGAGAGGTCATGAGGGGGTGGGGAGTTTATGGGTGTGGCGATAACTAGCCGGTAATGAGGGGGCGCTGGGATGGGTGGGCGGTTTCGCCTTTGTGTCTCTTGAAGGAGATGCTGTTTAGCGTTGCGAGCGGATTGAGCGACGAGATGGATGCTGATATACACGGTGTTTATGAGGTTTCTAGGCTGGGGATATTCTGGGGCAGGTGTACAAACATATTTCAAACTCTACTATATAGAGTCACCAGCGACACATAGCTACTTCATTAGGCAAATAATAGAACATTACGACTTGATATCTCATTCTACAAGTATGTAAATACACCTTCTAACTCCCCGAAACAACCGCCACCAAAATTGTACCAATAGTTCCCCCATGCACGACTCCCAGAACGCCACGCCATGTCTAATTAGATACAAAACTCATCACTTATCACTATCATCATCACTATCCTCCACCACCCTCCTCCTCTTCCACCTCCCCCCTCCCCCCTCATCCCTCACCTCCACGACCTTCCCCGCGGACCTCCCATATTTCCCAACCAGCGTACTGATATCCGGCAACTCCTCATCGCCATCCATCGACTCCTGCGTAGCGGTAAACTGCGTCGGTTCGAAAAACGGCCTCGCTTTCGCTGGGGAACTGACTGATGAGAAGATAGTCTGCCGTTCTCGGGCAGAATGTGCCTTGGGTGTCTCGTCGTCGCGGACGATGAAGTCATCCAGATCACTGTCTTCTTCGTCATCGTCGTACCGCGGGGCCGCTGAGCTGCTGGAAAAGGTATTGATTGAGTCTATAGGTGGAGATCGGGCGTTGAAGCGATGTTTAGATCGAGGTGCTGCGCGATTGCGGCGGGGTGGGGTAAGGGTCTCTGATTCTTCGGCGGAGAGAGAGAAGAGGTCTCGTGGTGCTGCGGAGGATTGGCTTGTCGGTAGGTCTATCGAGTTCTCGCTGGACCTTAGAGGGAGGGGGTCGTCTTGTATACGCTCCCAGCGATCCAGTGTCTCATCATTAATATCTTGAATTGACTGGAGCATCTTCACGAGCCTCTTTGAAGCTGCTCCGTGTTTGACACGCTTGGTTGGCCGTAAAGATCGTTGCAGCTCAGGGTGCTTATTTAATTCCGGGACGCTAACATCCAGCGTTTCAATTCCGCCGGCGATGGTTTGATATGTCTCCAGTAACAGGACTTCGTCGGAAGGGCTCAGAAGCACCGACTCGAGGGGTGGCTTTTCCATCCGTTGATCCTCTGATAATTCCGACACCACTTCTTCCACGGCTTGTGCTAGTGATGACCCCTTTCGGGAGGTTTTCTTCCCAGACATCATTGACGCAACAGACTGGAAGCCTGTCTCAACATCATCAGGCATGTTGAATTTCTTTGGCGGCCTCTTCGGTGCTCGTTTCGCCCGGCGCTTCGGCTCTGGCAACGATGGATCTTGGGTGTTTTCCACTGGTATTTCAATCTTCCTCTTATCAACAGCCGGCACAATGTCTCGTGGTACTATGCGTGTTGACAGGTCAAACCGAAAGTTGAATCGAGATCCATCACTGATCATCCGCTGCATCGCCTCGTAGTTGTCTTTCGCCTTGGTGAATGAATCCTCCTCCTTCCCACGCATCAGGAGTAGTACGATATTACCCGCTCGCTTTCTTCCCGTCCTTCCCATCCGCTGCAACATGCGAATCGGGGAAGAGGAAGCATCGTAGCAGACGATGAGATCTACCTGTCCAATATCCAGGCCTTCTTCGCCAATCGATGTGGCAACGATGACATTGAAAATCCCCTCTTTGAATTTCCTAATTGTCTCAATCTGCGTGGCTTGGTTCATGCCATCAGAATGCTTTGTGCCCGCTTGGCCGACGAAGACAGACGCCCTAACCATTGGCGCATGCCTATTCAGCACCCGAGCCACTTCTTCGGCGCTTCCGCGATATTCGCAAAATACGATGATTCTTGTAGTGGATGGTGGCGCTCCATCTTCCCGCCTCCCATCACCAGCATCGAGGAAGTGATTCAACACTGTATCGCACAAATAGGTGAGTTTTGGATGGCCAACGAAATCATCCTTGTTGATCCACATATTTACCAGATCCATCATCTTCTTGAAGTGAGGACTATCCATAATTTGTTTCTTATATTTCCCGAGTTTAGCGCCGCGTTCCTCTGCTTCGGATCGAAAATCTTTCATCGTTTGGAAGAAGGGCCCAACGCCATGGAAATTTAGCAACTTTATGCCATGCGCCACGCCGGCAAGAACAGTGAACAGGCTTCTCATCATGCCTTTCAACCCAAAGTTCGCCGCTTTGCCTGCAGAAGATTTCAGCCAAGTCTCCTGAGCTTTCATCATGCCAAAAGCCGTCAGCGACAGAGGATCCCGGTTGTAATACGCATTATGACCGCATAATTGGTCCACCAGGGGTTTCAATGTCTTTGATAAAAGATCTTGAATCTTTGCTATCTCATCCGATGGATCGAGAATCACTTGGTCAATGTTCCGCTGGTGAACATATTGCTGGATGTCAATAGACTCTTCGGTCCTGATTTCCACCCTTGAAATCTCGAGCCCATTGATGACTTCTTGAACGGCCTCAACAGACGAACCGGGTGTGGCTGTCAATGCAAGAATGCGAAAGCTCTTCGTAAAGCGCCGCATAAACTCAATGACCTTGACATAAGAGTAGTTGCCCGTTGCTCGATGCGCTTCGTCTACCACAAGGAGCACAATCTTTTTTGGATCGGCAAGACCGGTCCTCAGATCATTCTCCAGTGTCTGAGGCGTCATGAAAAACACTCTTTTCGAAGCCCATTCTTCCGCTCTCAGCGCCGGACTAATCTCGCCCGTAAGCATGGTCGTTGATGATCTCGGAATGCCGGCAATATAGAAACACGCATCCACCTGTTGCGCCACGAGCGGTTTGGTTGGAGCCATGAAAACAATCTGGGAATCTTTCGTCCATCGAAAAAAGTTGAGCATGATCGTGGCTGCAATAAACGTCTTTCCCAGACCGGTCGGAAGTGCAACGAGCGTATTATTAAAGAGACCATTTTTCGTAATCGAGTACTGGTAGTCGCGAATAGCTCCGAGGTTTGTGGGATATACCCATGTCTTGAGCGCTTCGGTGTCTAGCGAGTGGTGTGTGGGAGCTTCGGGGGGGAAATCAACCCGATAGCTGTGGACTTTGTTCACCTGGGATGCCGGGAGTGGGTTGTTTGCTGCTCGTCCACCGAATAGTGTAGTTTGGCGTAGGCCTGTCAGAGGTGCTACGACGCGCTGTCGGGGCAGCAGTTGAGGCTCTGGCGGACTCTGAGGGGTTGCTGGCCTCGCATCAGGCTCTGGCGATGAGCTGAATGCGTCTGATGGAAGACCCTCAAGCTCTTTGTCGGCGTCAAACCCGGAATAATTCGTAGCCATGGTGCTATTGGTTTCCAGTCTTCTTTTTCTTCCTGCTCATCTTGAGCTGATGCTACCTCATACCTGTCATCGGTATTGCTGTGAGAGCGATGGAGCAAGGGAGCTGTTCAGGAAAGAGTTTCCACGATGGCAAGGCTGAGAGGCTGAGAGGCTGCCATTTCTGGCAATGGAGACGCGACTGATGGGAAGACGCGTTTGTAGCCTTGGATACTAGGCAGAACAATTCTGGCCACTTTAGTCTAATGTTGTTGTCTTAAATACTAGGCATAAATTATTTCGTCTCTTTCAGTCTTATTTGATGCCTTATATTCTAGGCATAAATCATTTCCACCACTGCTTCTGGTCTTGTTGGCCTTATAAAATAGGCATAATCTGTTTTCGGAGAACTGGAGAATCTCCGCATCCTAAAGTTACTCTATGTATAGTTCTTTGGGGTACGTACCCCATTTGTCTTGGCCCCAAGTCCTCGTGGGTCCCCAGTTATCGTGCCATCAACCAACCACATGACACTATCATGTGACGTGCATAGTATTTTGCCTTCCGTCATACTCGAAATGTTATCTAGCTCATCTTTTAGACCTTTTAAAGCAGTTTACACTCGGCTAAACCGCATCACATGACATATTCCTTCCTTCTTATCACTTGGCGCTGTTTCCGCCGGGGTTAGCGTCCACTCCGCCCCTCCGCCGCCAAGATATCCCCAAGAAAACCCCACTCCGCCGAGCCTAAATGTGTGGCGGACACGCCTTTTGAGCCGCACTACGCCGTCATTCTTATAGAGTACCAAGAATACAACGTACTCATACCTCCTCAGGCGTGTCTTGGTACCACGCTTTGGGGATTTCATGCTCCAATGGCTCCAATGGGGCCATTTAATTCGATCAACCCTTGAATGGGCCAAGAATATTATTTACTCGTAAGTCCCCAATGGCGTCAGATGCGTCTCTTGGTAACCTTTGTATTGTTGGGCTCCTTCGGATATTCCCAATTGCGAGATAGTTATAAGGTCTGGGCTATCCCCCTCATTTCTGTTTCCTTTCGTCATACTAGCAAAAGTTGAAATCCCAATCCAAGAATAACATTTCAACATTGTAAGCCTATGCCTCGCCTAGATGGCTCCAAAGAAGAATACCAACAAGCAGGTTCTTGATCCTCACCCTTTCTTACTATCAGTCGAAGATGTGGCCAGTCAGCTGGGAACAAATATTGAAACCGGCTTGAGTGCCAGGAGGGTGGCTGAACTCAAAAATGAATATCCTCCAAATGAATTGGAAGGTGGGGAGGGTCCTAACTGGAGTACCCTGTTGATGAAACAAATTAGCAATGCAATGATATTGGTATGTTCCACCCCAAAAGACCCCGAAAGTATGACAATCTCTAATTCTTCAGACAGGTGCTTGTCTTTGCTATGGCTCTCAGTTTTGGCGTTGGGGATTACATTGAAGGCGGCGTTCTTGCAGCAGTCATTGTTCTCAACGTCACAATCGGATTTGTCCAGGAGTTGAAGGCAGAAAAAAAGATGGACTCGTTGCGGGCACTGTCATCACCCAGTGCCGCCGTGCTGCGAGATGGCAAAATAGACGTCATCCCGAGGTAAGCCCTACCTCGCAGTACAACCATTTGTCGAGAGTTACTAACATATCATAACCAGTGCCGAATGCCTTCCAGGAGACATTGTAGTCTTGAAAACCGGTGACACTGTTCCGGCTGACTTACGAGTCTTCGAAGCAATGAATCTCAACTGCGACGAGAAATCGTTGACAGGCGAGGCAGAACCGGTTGAGAAGACAGTCGAGAATAACATTACCATCCCTGGCACAGAGACGCTGGCTACCAGAGAAGAAGAGGTAGGCATTGGCGATCGCCTGAACATCGCATACTCCACGACTACTGTTATCAAGGGCCGCGGCCGTGGTATTATTGTCTTCACCGGTATGTTAACTGAAGTTGGAAGAATTGCAAGTGCTACAAATAAGAAAACCCGCAAGCCTGGCCGTTCAATGAGTGCAAAGAAATATGGTAAAGCTCAGCCGATCAAGGGATTATCTCGACGAACATATGATGGAATTGGATGGTTTCTCGGCCTCACAGTCGGGACCCCACTCCAGCGAAAACTAGCCAAGCTGGCTTACCTTTTGTTTGGGTGTGCCATTTTCCTGGCCATAATCGTGTTCGCTGTCAACAAGTTCAATGTGACAAACGAGGTTGCCATTTACGCCATTTCCACCGGTATTGCCATTATTCCAGAATCTCTGATAGCGTACGTATTCCCTACTCCCTCTACATGGATATAAGGCTAATTAATCTAGCGTTCTTACTATTACCATGGTTGTTGGAATGACAGTCATGAGAAAGGCTAATGTCGTTGTCCGCGATCTTTCGGCCCTCGAGGCCCTTGGCGGAATCACCAATATTTGCTCCGATAAGACTGGGACGTTAACTCAGGGAGCTATGATCGTGAAGAAAGCCTGGCTGTGGAAGACAGGAGTCTACACAGTTCAGCGCTCAATGGACCCCAATGATCCTACCCAAGGTGTCGTTACTCAGAATATTTCTGTGCAGGGCATCGAAGAGGCACAACCAGAAGCGAAGGCTGTCGACTACGATCAGCAGCGCTCTGCCGCCGCTCTAACATTTGATGTACCAGCTGAGAAAGCAATCAAAGACCAACTGAACGGCGAAAACAAAAACGCAGAAGAAGAGGCCGCGGAGATGAATGCTGCTCTTGAACAGTTTCTGCAGACGGTCGCTCTTTGCAACTTGGCCACGGTCACGAAAGAGAAGCCAGAAGGCTCTAACGAGGAGATATGGCAGACTACAGGCGAACCTACCGAAATTGCGCTCCAAGTACTTGCCTGGAGGTTCCAAATGGGCAAGAAGTCATGGACGCGCCAAGGCTTCAAGCAAGTTGCCGAGTTCCCTTTCGACAGCACCATCAAGCGAATGTCAGTTATCTACAACTCTGGAGCAGAGAATAGTCTCGTCTTCACCAAAGGCGCTGTCGAGCGTGTCTTGGATCTCTGCACAACCATAGGCTCAGGTGAAAACCAGGAGCCTCTGACAGAAGACATCAAAGAGAAGGTTCTCCAGCAGATGGATGTCTTTGCAAACCAAGGACAGCGCGTACTAGCTGTCGCAACGCGCACATGGAACGGTGATTACAAAACACACGCCGAGAGCGTAGCACAACAACACAAGGGCAACAAAGATGCAGATGACGAGCTAAGGGGCGAAGTCGAGCAAGACCTTACACTCCTTGGTCTTGTTGGTATCTACGACCCTCCACGTGATGAGTCCAAGAGCGCCGTCCAACAATGTGCTGAGGCCGGTATCAAAGTCCACATGTTGACTGGTGATCACCCTGCGACGGCCACCGCAATCGCCAAAGAAATCGGAATCATTCCCCACAATATGTCTGTCTTGTCGCCAGAGGTTGCTGCTTCGATTGTTAAGAAAGCCACTGATTTCGACGGCATGACTGATGAAGAGATCGATGCTATGCCGGAGCTTCCACTTGTCATCGCACGTTGCGCTCCCAGCACCAAGACTCGCATGATCGAAGCACTCCGTCGCCGTGGACTATACATGGCCATGACTGGTGACGGCGTCAATGATGCTCCATCTTTGAGCAAGGCTGACGTCGGAATTGCCATGGGTCTTGCTGGATCTGATGTTGCGAAGAGCGCTGCTAAAATTGTCCTCACAGATGATAAGTTCAACTCGATTGTCTCGGCAATTAGCCAAGGTCGCCGCATGTTCGACAATATCCAGAAATTCGTCCTTCATCTGCTGACTTCTAACGTTGGCGAAGTTATCCTTCTCATCGCCGGCCTTGGTTTCCAAGATCAAAATGGCTTCTCTGTCTTCCCACTCTCGCCACTTCAGATTCTCTGGATTAATATGCTTACATCCTCATTCCCGGCCTTCGGTCTTGGTAAAGAGAAGGCTAGTACTGAAATTATGCGTCGCCCTCCTCACGATAACAAGAGAGGTGTCTTCACTGTCCAGATCATGGTTGATATGATGGTTTACGGCCTCCTGATGGGCGTCTGCACTCTCATGACTTTCGTGATCATCATCTACGGCGTGAATGATGGGAACCTAGGACACGACTGCAACCGATCCTACAGTTCGTCTTGCGACGCAGTATTCCGCGCCCGTGCCGCTGTCTTTGCTGAATTGACCTGGCTCATCCTAATTTCCGCTTGGGAGTTCAAGTCTATCCGCCGCAGCATGTTCCGTCTCGATCCAAGCTCTGAGAGTAGATTCCCCTTCTTCAAGGACGTATATGAGAACAAGTTCCTGTTCTGGGCCGTCGTTATTGGAGCCATATCTGTGTTCCCAGCCGTATACATCCCCGGCTTGAACACCAACGTTTTCAAGCACAAGGGCATCGGATGGGAATGGGCCCTCTCGTTTGGCGCTGTCTTCGTGTTTGTGATTGGCGTCGAAGCCTGGAAGTGGATTAAACGCCATTACCATATCTTCGAGCGTGGCTTCGAGGACAGAAGTGAAGATGAGCGCCAGAGCAGATTCGGGAAGGTGAGCTTGAGACAAGGCTTCTTTTCCATGACTCGGGCGAGGACCATGAGTTTCAAGAGGACCCTCAGCGTCAGAAGCAACCGTAGGAAGAAGAGTGATGGTGTGAGCATTGCGGAGGTGACGACAAACGATACTAGTCGAGGCTCCATGGATGTCAATAACAATAGTCGTGAGATGGTGCAGGTTGGTCAGATCAGGCCGGAAGACCAGGTTTAGATGCGTTTGCTCACTTTTATTGTTTTTTGTGATACCATTTCGCAATTGCTATATCTTGCTACTTATTAAACATGTCAGAATTTATATATTTGGAGGGGAAAAATTAGATGTCCAAGTGTGGGACGAAGACAATTATATTTTAGATTCACAAAGGTTGCTTAATATAACTATTTCTTTGATATTGACCTGAGACTGCATATTTGAATTCTGTGAGCTTGCTATAAACCATTGATTCATCTAAAAGTGACTACGACAGCCGTAAGGTAGAATAGCTAATATTTTTTAGTTTAGTTCTGGTGGGACGGTGGGCTGAAATGAATATTAGATTCTTAATAGTTTAATGCTAGGTGAACATGAAATCAAAATGAATTTAATTAATTGTTGATTATTATTTGTCACCCTATTCCTCCTCCTTGAAGCATCCTCCAACAAATTTCAATCCCTGCTAATTCACGTTCGCAAACAATTCAGTTAGCTGCCGTGAGCGCGAGTATCTCATCTCAGAACTCTGTTAATCATTTCACCTGTGGAACCCACAAACTTGATTACTAAGCCCGAAGACCGTACCTGTGTGTGCGATAAGATAAGCCATCGAGGAGACCAAGGGTGCTTCCCGACCAGACCTCACAACCAATCGCGCTCACCCAACGTCTTTGTTCAGAAGGGGGAGCAAGCTTCCTACCTCATCGTGGGGTTCACTCAGTTGGGCGATTCTCGAGGCATTGTCTAAATTCTGGCCGAAAACGGCATAGCCACCCTTTGAAGGAGGGCATCGTTCACCCATCTTCTCACTGTATGTACGCCCCTCCTCCAAAAACACCTTTGGGACGTTTACTGAGGCAAAAAGACTTTCAGTATCCACCAGCCAGTTCCATTCAACAGAGCACGAAACCCCTCCTCTTACGAATCGATGAATTTGGATCGAAACCGTTATGCCACCCAACAACCATAAGCATCCGGACCCTGAAATGGACTCCTCCAACCTCGACGAGGACTCCGATCTGGAGGGGAGTATTGAAAAACAAGAGGTTGTATGGACAATCACATACCCAAAAAAGCCAATTTCGAACAGCAGCAAGCGAATCTGGAAGCTTTGGAATGGGGCGCAGAAACACGAGTCCAATTTCCATGGGAAGAATCAGAGCAAGGAGGCTTTATATATAAGGTATATTGTCGAGCCGAGCTCGTCGGGCCCTTGGCTGGGGATGCAAACTTACACGAAATGTACCAGTGAGTAGATCCTAGATGGTCATCCATTGGGAATGCGCTGACTTTGTCTGCTATTTAGTTGAAGGTGTGGACTACAGAAAAAACGACTTTGTCTATGTTCGCCCTCCGGATCTCGAGCTAAATGGCGATGACGATGAGAGGAAGTTCTACGTCGCGCAGATACTGGAGATACGTGCGAAAGATCCACGCCACGTGTATGCACTCGTAGCATGGATGTATTGGCCAGATCAACTGGTCAGTGCCCATGTGGGTGCTGAGAAGCCCATGTCCCTCCGGCGCTGGTATCACGGGAAGCACGAGCTGGTCGCCAGTAACCACCTTGATATCGAGGATGTTACCAGCCTGGCGGGACATGCCCCAGTCGCGCAATGGCTCGAAGAACACGATGACAAGATTCAAGAAGGGCTATACTGGAGGCAAACGTACCATACCGTCACTGGAAACCTTTCGGTATGTAACCCCACAAACAGAGACAAGAAATGCCTATCTAACTTTGCATTCGGAATAGGGTATTCGAAAGCACTGCATTTGCAAGAAATACTACAACCCGGACGCCATCCTGGTAGCCTGCCCAAACAAAGAGTGCGGCATTTGGATGCACGAGGAGTGTATTGCCAACGATGCACTGACAAAAGCGTATGAAGCTCTCCCCACGGACCCTGAGAAAAAGAAAAAGAAAAAGAAAAAGAAGACTGCGAAGCGTCTTTCAGTAGACAAACTATCCCAAGATTTGAGCTATAAAGATGCGGTCTATAGAAAGCGCTTCACTGGGACCATTGTGGACAACGGAAACAAAATACGCATCATAGACCGGGTTAACCAGAAGATCTCAACGGAAAAACTCTGCTGCTTGAAGTGCAGCACCGCGCTGGGATGAGCTTCTGAACTTGCAGGGAGAACATGCGCGTTGAGGACTAATGACTAATGCCTGATGCGAATCAAGAGAGCGAAGATTTTTATTTGCGAGACATTGCTGCGTAACAGATACCCAATGGAATGGCTGGCGTTGTATTTGGAGGTCGCTATCGATGCTGCTGCTGGACATATCATGGAAGGGAGGCTATTCAATTTATGGGCACAGATGGCTGGGAGTTTTGGGCGTTATCCATGGGCTATTGTTGGGATGACTTAGCGTAGATTTGCTTTTGGCATTTTATAGCCAGCCATGTGAACCACTAGGGCGATGAATATCAGAATCCTACGTCGCTTGAAGAGTTTGTTGTGAGCTATTATGTCTGACCGAAAGGTTGGGTCTGACACGCATTATTGGAATGCTGAACACTATGAGTTGCAATGAGTTCTAAACTTTGAACTTGACGGAGCGGCTTCCTTATTACTGAAACAGTCTACATCTAGAGGCGAAGTCTCATTGTGAATTACGACAGAGCCTCACATGTCGGTTACTTGGATATAGCAACTCGAGTCCGGTTTGTTCCGTGTGATGGAGAAAATTATTGCAATAGATAGCACAACATCTAACATTTTCTATCCACAAAACGAAGAAAGAACATCATAGATGAGAGAGACTTTGGTACATTGAGGGTGCGAGTTACAGCTAGGGGTTTCCGTCCATCTGCAGATCTAAATAATAACAAAAGAGATTCTATGCACAATCCCCTTACTCTTCCGAAGCGGCGGCACCAGTGATAATCTCAACCAGCTCGTTGGTAATAACGGCTTGACGGGTGCGGTTGAAGAGAATCTGGTACTTGGTGATCATGTCGCCAGCGTTCTTGGAAGCGTTCTGAAAGGGAGTTAGTTTGCGGTCTAAAAGTAGTGGGAGGAATAGAGGTGTCGAGGGTACGTACGTCCATAGCATTGCGACGGGCAGATTGCTCGCAAGCGTGTCCCTCAGCAAGAGCCCAGTAGAGGGAGTTGGTGAGGGCGTACTCCTGGAGGTTGGGGAGCTCAGCATCGTCGATCTCGAAGGCGGCGAAGTTGGCCGAGCTGAGGATGGTCTCAACGGAGTAGGCATCGAGAACGGTAGCCTCGTACGACTGGGCGTTGACGAACTTGTTGTAGACGATCTGGATGCTGTCGTACTTCTCTGGGAGAGAGGCGATTTGATCGGCGATCAAAGAAGCGTCGGCGAAGGTCGGGATGGCCTTTCCGATACCAGTGAAGTTGATCTTGATGTTGCTGGAGTTGGAACGAGCCATCTGGGCCTTGGCCTTCTCGCCAATAACGACGAGGTCGGCACTGGGGTTGGCGGCGAGCATGCGACGGGTGTGCTTGCCCAATCCGGAGTGGATTCCACCGCAAAGACCTTTGTCGGAGCTGGCAATGACAATCAGAGTCTTCTTGTCGCCCTCCTCGGCAACCTTGGTCTCGGCCTCCTTGAAGACGGTGTTCGAGGTCTGTCCGTATGCTCGGGAATCTTGCATAGCGCGTGTCGCTCTGTTCAGCTTGGTCGAGGCAACAATCTTCATGGTGTTGGTGATCTTCTCGATGTTGCGGATGGACTTGAGACGGTCCTCAATCTCACGAAGAGTCGCGAAGGTGGCGGCATTGGGAGCAACGGAGCTGTTAGAGGTGAATTGTTAGCCTAGATAGCATATAGGGATCGCAAATACACGATGAATCGTGATGAAGCCGGTCGATGATGGAGTAAAATTGGTGTAAGGAGAAATCGTACTGTGTGGACGCCGCAGCGCCGGCGCGGACGGCGGGACGGGCAGCTCTGGAAAGCATCTTGGGCACCAAATGGAATCCTCTACAATATTATTCGATCAATGTTCAATTGACCAAGGGCGAGACTAGCGATCAATTGAGGGAATTGCGTGGTGTAGTGTTCGGAAGTCAATACGGCCTCATCGGCAAAGCTTAGATTTCGATTACATAAGCAGGCTTGGCACCCGACCCTCAGGCAGGCGTCCAGAGCTGGTTTTCTCCAAGTATCGAGTCTCACTCAGTTGCTGACAGGAAAACACGCCTTTTACACCCTTTCAATTCGATTTGTACAATCTCTCATTCAGGCAATCAGGATAGCCACAAGCTTTCAATCTATTATACGCGCTCAAACGGCTCGTTCTTTTACTTCATGTTTATTATTCCACGTTATACTTTCAAGTGTTGACCTCGAGTTAGCTCTTATTTCGGTTTCGGGGCCCGAACATTATCTATACTTCACTTCAATCAAGCGCTGCACAACATGAAATCGTCTTCACCTGACAGTGTGCCTTTGGCAAGGAGGACGAATGGGTCTGGTGAGTTTATTTTGTTTATTTGTGGCAGTTCAAACTACACCTCGAGAGCGGCTGGGCCTTTGTGCCACCTTGGAAAATACCCCGTCGCTACTCCTTGAAATTGGTCCAGCCAGCTAGCTGTCAACATAGACCTACTTTACTCTCTTCTCATATTTAAACTTCCTACTTCATGACCATCCGGTCTCTTCTTCACATACTGACCTCAGTCTTCTCACAGCCTCGCGAGCCAAAGTATCCAAGAATATCGACAACGAAATGGAGAAATCTACAAACGGAGACTATGCGCCTGCTGGCGTCTCCATACGGAATGGGCCCGTTACGGATGACATGGATGTCGATATTCCAGCTCTGAACGGCAAGCGCAAGGCTCGAGTCAGCACTGGGAAGCCAGTTAACTACAATGACGCTGCGAGTTCTAGCGAGGAAGACAACAAGCCGCTGGTATTTTGCTCCGCCCTGAGTGATAACTCGCTCGAATCACCTCGAATTCACAATTTCTGATATGATAACTAGGCTAAACGACAACGAACCTCGGTTTCCAAGGCCAAGAAAGATGAATCGGATAGCGATGACGCGCCAATAGCGAGGAGGAAGTCGGGTGGAAAACTGCCCCCAAGCATCGACGGTTCGGATTTCGAGCAAGAGGAGAAGAAATTGGCCAAAGAGAAAGTACACATAGAAAAGAAGGCCGAGAAGGAGGCAAAGAGCATTCGAGCAAAAGAGTCGAAAGGAAAAAAACCAGCCATAAAGGAATCGGATTCTGAGGATGAGCCTATATCGAAGTCGCGTGCAAGGAAGGCCAACGGGGCGAAGAAGGAAGAATCTGACGATGATGTCCCTATCACCAAGAAGATCGCAGCCAAGAAGGCCAATGGAAAAGCGCCTGTGAAGGCTCCTGTGAAGGCGCCCGCGAAGAAGCCTGTCAAGGGAAAGGCCGCTAAAAAGGAAGAGAGTGAAGAGGCTGAGGCTGAGGAAGATGAAGAGTACCGCTGGTGGGATGCCCCGAATAAGGACGATGATAGCATTAAGTGGGAGACCCTCGAACACAATGGTGTTGTTTTCCCCCCAGATTACGAACCTCTTCCCAAGAACGTCAAGCTCTTATATAATGGTACGCCTGTCAGCCTGCACATTGAAGCAGAGGAAGTAGCAGGGTTCTTTGGAGCCATGCTGAATTCCACGCTCAATGTCGAAAACCCGACCTTCCAAAAGAATTTCTTCAACGACTTCACCGAAATCTTGGCCAAGAATGGAGGAGCGAAGGACAAAGATGGCAATAAAGTTGCTATCAAAGAGTTCTCAAAGCTTGACTTCACCCGAATCTTCGAGTACTACCAGGGCAAGAGCGAAGAAAGAAAGGCGCGTTCATCCGCCGAAAAGAAAGCTGATAAGGCTGCCAAAGACGAGTTCGAGGCACCATATTTGTACTGTACTTGGGATGGACGGAAAGAAAGAGTCGGCAACTTCCGTGTCGAACCTCCCTCGCTCTTCCGTGGCCGTGGCGAGCACCCAAAGACTGGCAAGGTGAAGAAGCGCGTTATGCCCGAGCAAATCACAATCAACATTGGCCCGAATGCCACTGTGCCAACCCCACCTCCAGGACACAAGTGGAAGGAGATCAAGCATGACAACAAGGCAACGTGGCTTGCCATGTGGCAGGAGAATATCAACGGCGCATACAAGTATGTTATGCTTGCCGCTAACAGTACTGTCAAGGGGCAGAGCGACTTCAAAAAGTTCGAGAAGGCCCGAGAGCTGAAGAAGCATATCGATCGCATCCGCAAAGACTACCAGAAGGAACTGAAGTCTGAGCTCATGGCCGACCGACAGCGGGCAACTGCCGTATATCTGATTGATAAGTTCGCGCTACGTGCTGGAAACGAAAAGGACTCCGAGAACGAAGCAGAAACAGTCGGATGCTGCTCCTTGAAGTTCGAACACATTACCTTGAAACCCCCGAACACGGTCATCTTTGACTTCCTGGGTAAAGACAGTATTCGCTTCTACGACGAGGTGACTGTTGACCCTCAAGTCTTCCGAAATCTTAAGATCTTCAAGAAGTCCCCAAAGACTGAGGGCGATGACATCTTCGATCGTTTGAACGTAAGTAGTCCTCATTTCTGTATCGTGGCCAATACTAACTGTTATACAGACTGGCCAGCTCAACAAGCACTTGGCCAACTATATGCCTGGACTCACCGCGAAGGTGTTCCGTACCTACAACGCTTCATACACCATGTCGACGCTTCTCCAGGAGCTGGAGGCCACTAACACCAGTCTCCACGAGAAGATCAAGCTCTATAACGACTGCAATAGGAAGGTTGCAATTCTCTGTAATCATAAACGTACCGTTGGCGCAGGCCATGAGGCCCAGATGGGGAAGCTCACAGACAGAATCAAGGGTCTGAAGTACCAGAAATGGCGCACGAAGCAGATGATTCTTGATCTTGATCCCAAGCAGAAGAAGAAGAAGGGTGCTGAGTGGTTTGATCTGGATGACGATTTGACTCAGGAGTGGATTGAAGAGCACCAGGCGTTCTTGGTTGAAGAACAGCGGACGAAGATCACGAAGAAGTTTGAAAAGGATAATGAGAAGCTCGTTGCCGAGGGCGAGAAAGAGATGAAGGCTAAGGAGCTCACTGAGCGCCTCGGAGTAGCGGATGACCTGGCTAAGAAGCTCAAGAAGGAGAACAAGACCAAGAAAGTGGAAGCCGAAGGACGAACTCCATCCGTGGAGAAGCTGGAGGCTGCAATTGAGAAGATTGATCAGAGGATCACTACCATGAATCTCCAGGCCGAGGATCGAGAAGGCAACAAGGAGGTTGCACTCGGCACTTCCAAGATTGTAAGTTTGACTGTGTGGACGCCACTGGACAGCTTGCTAACACACCTCAGAATTATATTGATCCCCGCCTTACTGTTGTCTTCGCCAAGAAGTTCGACGTGCCAATTGAGAAGTTCTTCTCGAAGACACTTCGCGAGAAGTTCAACTGGGCCATCAAGTCTGTTGAGGACGACGACTGGGAATTCTAGAAAATGCCAGTCAGCTGAGACAGGCGCCAAGTATTTATCGCAAAGGTGTGCGTGCGATTCGTTTTCACATAGTTTATTAGTTACTTTTCGCAGAGGATATATGTTTTGAGCTTGCATATGAGAAACGGGAACGGGGTGTGGGGGTTGGGGTTGGGGGGGGGGCTGGCTTGCATTTGACTCTGGAGTTACGGCATTTGGGACACACGGCACATCGAGGGAGGGATTCGGGATCGTTCTAGAAATCGGCTTCCGACTCGATGTGAGGTGACCTCATTTACCTACATATTGGATATTTTAGATGGGCCAGGACGGTGCGTTCAAGATGTTTTGCGGCAACAATAGAACCAAATGAAACCAGGATACAAAGACCACAAAATGATATTGAGACCAGGGTGTTTAATTTGAAATCCCCATACAAATTCCAAGATAGGAATGCTGTAAGGTGCTACAGACGGTGTTTTCCTTCCGTTTATAGATCAACGTCCGGGACGTTCAGCACATGTTCGGCCTTCCACATTCCAAAAGAGAAGGAGAGTCTTTGAGATTAATATGGGACACATATTTCAAACATGCACGTGTCTACGGTATGGCAATTCCTCACCTCTGCAGGATTGAGAATTTGTCTAGTGTCACCCTGCCCGAACCCGTTCCGGGAAATTCGGTCCTATCCCACAGCAAGAAACCGCCGACGGAAGGGTTTGCTGCACTCCATGAATCCCCCTGTCGGGCGATTTGACACATCCAGGCGTGCCGAGATTTCCTGCTCTCGGTCCACGGTGGGAAATTTGTCTTGTGCTTGCACACTGTGGCGTTTAAGGGAGTTTTTTTCTGCAACTTGGCGGGCTCTGACTGATGCAGGTGCTTCTATCCTCGAATCAGTGAGACGCATGGTGCGTTGCATGGAAAGGGGAACAAGGCGGTATGTACGCTCTGTCAGTGGCTTGCTGAGCAGAAAAATTTCTCATTGCCCTTTGGGCT
Source organism: Pseudogymnoascus sp. 03VT05 (assembly GCA_001662645.1). Taxonomy (NCBI): domain Eukaryota; kingdom Fungi; phylum Ascomycota; class Leotiomycetes; order Thelebolales; family Thelebolaceae; genus Pseudogymnoascus; species Pseudogymnoascus sp. 03VT05. The sequence continues at coordinate 46,986 of KV459493.1, read as the reverse complement.
TGAGAGACGTCAGACTGGCCACATTCCTCCGCATCTTAGGGTTTACCCAGGGATATCTTCTATCAGAAAGATATATTTAATAAAGGCAGGCATACTCACAAACCTGGCTGTGGGATTGGGGTTTACTCTGCGTTGCAAGTGCAGGACACTACTGTACTCTATATGAAAGTGCAATTTCGACAACGTTGCCTGTGGCCAATCCATCCGCTCTTTCATCGCGGTGCCTTCAGGGGGGCGGTTATGACTTGCATGAGCTCCATGTTACTGCAGAGACCGGGATGGGAACGAATTCAGGTACGCGAGGAGCGAGTAACAAGGTATAAAAAAAGTCTGGCACCTCCCCACCGGCCTTGGCAGGTACGGCTACACTACGAAGGAAAAGGGCTGTTGATCCGTCTCGGGGATTGGGAAATTTTGGCTGCGGACGGACGACGACGTGGCAGGAGGGGAGGCATTACTACTATGGGGAGATGATGTGGCCTCCGCGGCGTCGGTCCGGGAACAGTCGTGGATGTTGGCAGCATCCTTCGCGGACGGAGAGGGATGCCAGACCACACCGGCTCGGATGGATCCGCATCCCCTTCTCCTGGGTCCGTCCGCGTCCCCGGGCACGATGGCTGTGATGAGGCTTGCATGTTTCGCGCAGGGATTCTAGCGGGCGTCAGATTTGCTTTTGCTCAGGTCCCGTGTCTGCCCCGGGGTCTGAGTTTCCAGCCCCTGGTATCGGGATGTCAAGGTGTCTGTTGGATATGAGAGAGAGCCGCCAGTCAGTCAGCCAGTCAGTCAGCATCCCTCCAATAGCGTCGTCGTCGATTGCTGGCTGCCTCATGGGATCAAAGCTTTCGGTCTATCGGAGATGGGACCCGTACTGGAAACGGCGAGCCGACCTATTTGCTTACCAGCTCCACTATGACGGGATCAACCTCCCACGTCCAACTTGAGGAACGTGGACGGGCCAGTGCGTGGTACCTGTGCCTATATATGTGGTCCCTGGTATTGCAGCAAGCAGTCCCCGAAAAAGGGTGTCGAGTTCTGGGACGAAATATTCGCGCATTGGTGGTGGTGCGTGTGTGTGGTGACGGGCTTGTGCGCCGCGCCGTCCCACACGATGGCGTACCCGACTTGCCGTTAGTTTACCATTACCATCACCCAATTCCAGGGGAAACTTTTTTTTTCAGCTGGCCGTGTTCGCGCGGGTGGTGTTAGCACCGTAGTAGTAGGGTCGTGCTGACAGCCGCATGCAAGGGGGAGAGCGGGGGGACAAACACGAAGGTGGGAGGGAGCGGGAAGGGGAGGGGAAGTCTTCTGGAAGGAAAGGAAGGGAGGGAGGAGGGGAGGTGTAACAGTGATTGATTGATATACCCCCGAGTAAAACTTTGCTACACCGACGAACGCCCGCTCCAGAACTCCGTCTCAGTAGAGAGATTGTGTAGCACCAACTCCTATAGACATCTCCTCAAGACCAAACAATTTTTGATATGAAAAACAACCTCCAATCCTCAAAATTACGCCTCTAAATTCGGCGCGGCCCCTGTCTGCATCACCCGCTATCTGTTCATTTGTGTTGAGAGCCGGGGATTAATTTGAGGATTTCCAATCCCAGGGTCTCCGCCGGACGGTCCCCATAACCCGCATAACCCGCAAAGACTCCACCATAAATCCAATAGTGGAAGTAGTAATCTTCCAGAAGGTCATTCCGCAACACAAAGACATGTATTTTACAGGCAGGAGTACAGAATTTAGTATGCGGAGTTGAGTAGTAGTACAGTTCCAAGTCCCACGGCGCCGCTATGTGGCACCTATTGTATTGTATGTACAACTGTGGGCACGGATACTGGACTCTACTGTACCTCAAACCTCATAAAAAACTGTTTGCTTGTTGTACAGTTGAGGGGCTTTCGAAGGGAGTTTTGCAAGATAGAAGCCCGTTTGTGTAAGCTGCTCCCCCTGTCACTCTGTGCGTCCTGTGTAATTCTCTCGGAAATGCGAAGCTCAAATTTAAGACAGCTAGGTAATATACTCTCTGTACATCCTCTACTGTAAACTGTTTGTATCATATTACTCTTGCATGGGCTGACTCCGCTATGATGCTGTCCGCCCCTGCAAGTCGATCGATCTAGTTAACGATTCACCTTGCTTTGGCCAGTCTTGTTCACTCATTAAATGTCACTCGATGCGAACTGACTGATGTGTTTCTCAAGGCTGCACCCCTATTGCCCTGAATAATATTAACTGTGCGCTGCCGGCCCTGACTCGTTCCAACCTTTCTATTCTTGCTCTACCTATCCGTTCCTCCTCTCCGGAGTGAGGTCTTTATCTATTATCTTTGTCCCTCCTTGCCATACATAAGCCAGTCCTTCAATCACTAATAGTGCGTTTCGAATCCTACGCCGCTCAACCCTTTCTACTACCCCTCGCGATATCTCTACCCGACTGCGGTGTAGGAGGCAAAAATACACAGATCCCTATATATTCGATTTTACCAGCGCGCGCGGGCTCTTCAATCCCCCCAATCACCCAAGATGGCCGAGAAACCAAGTGTGCTGATAGTCGGCGGGATGGGCTACATCGGCCGCTTCCTGGCGCTCTACATCCACGAGAACAACCTGGCCTCCGACGTGCGCCTCGTCGACAAGGTGCTCCCCCAGCTGGCGTGGCTGGCGCCCGAGTTCAGCGAGGCGTGCGCGCAGAGCAAGTTCGTCCAGGCCGACGCCTGCCAAGCTCGTGAGCGGAGCCTTCCCCTTCCCGCTGTTTTGGGAGATCGGCGTTTGCTAACTTGCGCTGCTAGAATCGCTCCCGAGGATATTTGATCGCGCGGATGGGAAGGAGTTTGACTACGTCTTCAATTGCGCGGGTGAGACGAGGTACTCGCAGGATGATGAGATTTACAAGCTGCGCGTGGTGACGCTGGCGCAGTCGATAGGGAAGGAGGCTGCGAAGAGGGGGGTGAAGGCGTTTGTGGAACTCAGCTCTGGGCTTGTCTACAAGTCGGATTCGTCGCCGAGGAAGGAGACGGACAAGCTGAAGCCAGCGATTAAGCATGCGCAGTACAAGCTGCAGGCTGAGGAGGAGCTGGCCAAGATCGAAGGGTTAGTTGGACCCCTCGTGAATGTCCCTACGTTTACTGGTGATAAGAAGCTAACATCTTAACCTACAGACTCAACCTCATAATTATGCGCCTCGCGTTCGCATACGGAAAATACGACTCGAAATTCGTGTCTAAAGGCCTCGTGCTCGCACGCGTCTACAAGCACCTCGGGGAGGAGCTGAAATGGCTCTGGACGAAAGAGCTCAAAGTCAACACCGTGCACGTCGACGATGTAGCGCGCGCGCTCTGGACAGCCTGTGAATGGCAAGCCAAGGGCAAGGCCGGCTGGGACGCCAGCACGATGGGCGCCGTGCCCACCTTCAACATCGTCGACCACACCAACACCAACCAGGGCCAGCTAGCAACGCACATCACCGAGATCTACGACATCAAGACCGGCTTCGTCGGGTCGCTGCTCAGCACGTTCGCGCGCATGAACATGGACCATGTGCTGGAGGACATCAATGAGCATGTTATGGGCCCCTGGGCGGACCTCCTCAGTGACGCAGGCATCACGCGGCCTGGTCCCCTCGGCCCGTACATGGAGAAGGAGCAGCTGAAGGACGAGGACCTGTATCTGGATGGGTCGAGGTTCGAGAGTCTTGCCGGGTTCACGTACTCGCGGCCGACGCTGGGGAAGAAGGAGCTGGAGGAGATGATTGAGAGTTACAAGACGATGAACTGGTGGCCATAGAGCGGTCTTCGGTTCCGGCGAACGAGCGACGATGCAGGCCCGAATGGGCTGGACGGCCGTACGGCAGATTTTCCTTGGTTTCCGAGACTTGACATTATTGTTCACTGTGCGACGAAAAGCCGTTTGTTTTCTTTTCGTTGTACAACTTATACGGCTGGCTATGATTGATGATGATGAGTAGCAGATCGATGCCACGATGACTTATCGGTTTCCTTTTGTCTGTACTCTCTTCACGTTTTGACGTGGTTCATGGGCGTGTTATTTCTGATTGTTGGGGATGTAGGATAGATAGATAATACTAATACACGAATATTGTTATAACGGAGATGTTGAGTATGCCGCCTTTGGCCGTGACGGACGTCGTGACCCCTCAGTGACCCCTCGGTGGAACATAATGCTGCAATGTATGCACGGGATGAATCAAATGCAACTCTCTAAGATTGCGAGTGGCACTGGCGCCTTGGAAGCGTCGACGCTATCCAAAAGCGAGTTTCCCCGTGCACATATGTATGTACAGTATGGGGTTGGTGTTCGCTCTCTAGTCTTCGCTATTATGCAGCTAAGAGCTTTGAACCCTTCAAACTCCTCTTTGAACTTCTCGATAGCGTAATATGGCGGGCACGATGTTGACTGATTCAGTATAACTTGACCATCACAGCCACAACGGCCACGCCAGTCCCAACCCTTTTTGCCGGCTCTTTTGAAACCCCCTCTCCTCCCCCGCGATAATCGCACACGAGAATCCCATCCATTCCCCATTCCCCGATCACTCCAACCCACAATTGCCCCGGGGTAGCAGAACACTGGGGACAGACCATAGTATAGCCTGCCTATACCCAGTGTTGTGCCCCCTCGCTTTTCGCGCGTCAGGCATAAAAAGTAGGTATTACCGAGTTAAGAGCGTATTTCCGCACCTCGAGAAACTTAGCAAGCGACCATCGACAGTACCAACGCGTATGCAGGTAGCGCATTACACGCATATAGCCCAATGGCGTGCGCCGAAGATTGCCAACCCCTCATATTGGCCGACGTTGGGATTTGAACTCCACAACTATGGCCCCCCGAGTGCCCCGCATCGCATCCTCGGTCGGCGTCACAAGTCAGCGAAACCCCTCCGCGCGGTACACAAGGCTGGTTTTACGCCCAGGCACCGTTCTGACATGTGAGAGAGCCTCGGTGACGTTTGGGACCTGGGCATCGATCCCCTCGATAATGCGCGCGCCAAATGCGCAATGCATATATCCATGCGAGGAACCGCAGTTTTATGGGGAGTGTTCTGCTTGTGGAAACTCTAAAATCATTCCATCCTCTGTCCTCTCCTGCCAAAACACCACTCATCATCGTACGTTTTACCCCTCCACCTCCCTTGGCTCTTACCCTCGCAACTCATCCTGTTCTTATATTCTACTACGAGAAAAACTCTCATCTGCTCAAACATCGTATCCAAGCTCATTTCCATACCTAGAAATTCAAGACTCCCAGAAAGAATTAGAACAATATTCTCACAATGGCCGCTCCCGCTGAATACACGATTGCCAACCTGAACGGTCAATGGGTTCTTGTGCGCAACACCCCCCATCCCTCTCACATGCACCGATCCCCCAGCTAACAACAACCTAGAACAAGTCCCTCTCCGACGAGACCGAGCCCGTCCTCTCTCTCCAGGGCGTCGGCTGGCTCAAGCGCAAGGCCATCGGTCTCGCGACCATCACCCTCTCCATCTCCGAGAAGGTCGAGGACGGCCTCACCATCATCGACATCGAGTCGACCGGCACCGGCGGCATCCAAGGCACCGCTGAGCACCGCGAGCTGAACTGGAGCGAGCGCGCGCACGAGGACCACGTCTTCGGGTCGCTGACGGGCCAGACCAAGTGGCTCGACAACAAGGGCGCTGACTGGGACGCCCTGGACTCGTTCCAGAAGGAGGGATGGCTTGATGAGAGGGTTGGCCCCAATGGCGAGCCGCACATCCTGACTACCGCTGTCAGCAAGACGAATGGCTGGACTGCTATCCAGGTCTGGGGTTTTACGGAGCTCAATGGCGTTAGGTACTACACCAGGAAGGTGGTCATCACCAAGGGGAGCGAGGTGTTGAAGGTCAGGATCTTCTACGACTTTGCTGGACCAAAGGCCTAGATGGGCGCTGGACGCTGGGGATGATGGAGTAGGGTGGACAGACGGACAGACTGCACATATGGATTGCGCGAGTCATTATTAGCGGATTACCCTAGAAACCGTGTGGGTTAGAGGTTATAACTAGAAAACCATCGAGAATACCCAAGTACCTGCCGAGGTCACGTAGTTGACATCGTTTGGAGATAAAAATCGACCGTGATAGGCTTCAATGACGCCATCTGGCAGAAAATCGTAGAGACCACAGAATTCGGTTTATAAACGCCCCATAATAGCTCGCAATAAATACAGAACACGGCACGCTCCACCCCCGCCTACCTCTTCATAGAATCAATCATCTCCCTGTGCGCATTCTTCTCCTTGTTCGCCTCAGCCAAGCTCTGGACGCTGCGCAGGTCCCCAACCACATCCTTGGCCTTGCCAAAGTACACCTCCTGTAGCAGGTTGCGCATCTTCAACTCCATGTCCTCGACCAGCTTGCCGATGTTGGAGATGTGGCTTCCGTCGTCGTCGACAGTCAGGTCCGCCTCGATCTGCCGCGTCATGTTGCCTGAGAGCTCCATGTCGCCCAGTGCGTCGGTTCCGGTTGACAGGTGCAGGATCACAGTCGAGGTTAGCTTGTAGTGAGCGGTGCGCGCGCGATCGATGGCTTCGAAGACGTGGATGGAGTCCCATGATCCTTCGGAGCCGCTGTTCTGTGGTGAGCCTGCATACACCGTTAGCTGGGTCCAGTCCAAGTTCCGCAGCCGCCCATTCTCGCAGCACATCTGCATCCCCCACTCAGAGAAATCCATAGACCCTGTAGCGAACATACCTTTCTTCAGCAGCACAACCCCGGCAAACCCATCATCCAAATTCCAGAAGTACACCGAGCTCAGCCCCCCCTCATAATACAGCTCACGATACACATCAAAAGCCTCATTCGCCCTAATCTCCATCTTCCTCACCCTATCACTGGGCACCGCGCCCGCACCAGCCCCCTCATCCACGCCGCCCTCGCTGCTCTGCTCGAGCGCCGGCTCAAACTCCCCAGACCACGGCGACCGGTAGCTGTCGCCATCGCGGTTGTAGTCGCAGACCAGGTAGTCGCGCTTGGTCTTGCTGCACCAGCGTGTGCTGAGCGGCTGGTCGACGGAGGAGAGGAGGTCCTCGGTCAGGTCGGGGACGAGGCCGATGAGGGAGTTTAGGTGGGTGGAGGTGTGCTTGGGGTCGAGGCGGCGGAGGAGGTCGCTGGGGGGGGGGTGTTAGTGCGGGGTTGCGGTGGGGAGGGGGGGAGGGAGGAGGGAGAGCTTACAGCGCGCTGTCGAATTGGTCGACGGATGCCATGGTGATGGTTGGAGGGGTTGTTGGGGGGGTGGAGGGGGAGGTTTGGAGCTGTGAATGTTGACGTGGTGGTGGTGGTGGAGGGGTCTAGGTTCCCAGACCGCCAGGCTACGAAGCGAATCCTGGGGAAAGCGACGAGATTGGCAAAGTCCGAAGGGGGATGGATAGAGCTCTGGATCAATGCCAGCGATTTAAACTTATAGAACTTATCTTTTTAGTTCCATTTGGCTTACTGGTTACAGTCCTGAGCGATTGATTATAGTTGCTGAAATTGCCGTTGTTTTGCACAATCCTTCTTCAGACTTTGGTACTACAGCATATTTGAGGGCCAAATTTGGTGTGAAACTCCCCTCCAACCTTCATCACCTTCCCCGTGCACGTTTCAACCACCATTCGTCTTCTGCCCTCTACATAATATAGGATACACATGAGCCGGTCGGTCAATTATAGACCCTCAACGCTCGGAATATACTTTATAGCTGGTATTTAGCATAAAGGCGTGGTCCTGTAACATAGATCATCTGCCATTATGGGGTAAAGTGCCGCTCTGGGGTGGCGATGGGCGATTGGTGGAATTGGTGTCTCAAGCCTTTAGATACAGTATGTATAGTTCCTTCCTCACTTTTCTCTCCTGTCCAAACTATATAACTACACAACTAATATTACAGTGCAGTGCGGGGAAATGACACGGCGTGCAATATATGTTATACGCTTACCACCACCAGTAAGATGCTTGCCTCCTTGGGCTCCATTTACATGTTTCGCAACCAGTCCTTCCGAGTATGTGCTCACCAAAGCACGGTTGTCGAAACGGCAGCCATTATCGCCCGGAGTTTCTAATATATTTCAGACTGCTAATTCCCCTACGGCTTTACGATCTCTGATTGCCACGATCAGTGCCGTTCCCACGAATGATAAGTATGGCGGTTTCCTTGCGTTTGCTATTCTTCCGTGCGCAGTTAGACTTTCTATAAAGCACAAGGTAAATCCATCTCCCTTTTTGTCAGGTCTCAGTATTATCCCGTTGCCTTCCTAGCCATCTAGCCGCCATGTTTAAGCCACTCGTCTTCGTCTCCTCGCTCCTGGCGGTCTTTGGACAGTCTGTCAACGCATACTCTGAACCCGGAGCCTGCTCTGGTGCGTGCTGGGCTCACGACCCCACTGTCATCCAACGCTCCAGCGATGGGCTTTATTTCAAGTTCAACACCGGCAGCGGCATGGAGATTGTCACCGCGAGCTCTCTCTCCGGCCCATGGACCATCAAGGGCTCTGTCCTACCCGGTGGCACCAGCATAACCACCGCCGGCCAGACGACCGACATGTGGGCCCCTGATGTCCACAAAGTTGGCGATTTATACCACCTCTACTACTCCGTCAGCACCTTCGGCAGCCAGAACTCGGCGATCGGTCTAGCGACCAGCTCGACAATGGATGCCGGAAGCTGGACCGACAAAGGTGCGATCGGCGTGACCAGCTCCTCATCCAAGCCCTACAACGCCATCGACGCCAACCTGATCCAGGTGGGGACCAGCTATCTCCTCTCCTTTGGTAGTTTCTGGGGCGACATCTATCAGGTGGCTATGAACTCCGCGGCTACCAAGACAGCTGGCACGGCCGCATACCAGATCGAGTACAACCCGTCCGGCAGCCATGCCTGCGAGGGCAGCTTCGTCTTCTATAATTCCGGATACTACTACCTCACCTGGAGTCAGGGAATCTGCTGCGGATATGACACTAGCAAACCTGCGGCGGGAGCAGAGTACAAGATCATGGTGTGCAGGAGCTCGAGCGCTACAGGCGGCTTCGTTGACAAGAATGGCGCGGACTGCAAGAATGGTGGGGGCAGCGTGTTGCTCGAGTCGCACGGAACTGTGTACGGCCCTGGTGGACAGTAAGTTTCCTCTTCCCTTTTTCAGAGTGTCATGGCTAACAATTGTAGGGGTGTCTTCACGGACTCGAGCCTGGGACTTGTGCTTTACTACCACTACGCCAACACCAATGTTGGTCTCGGGGATGGCGCATATCTCTTTGGATGGAACAAGCTCAGCTGGAGCAACGGGTGGCCCTCCGTGTAAGACGTTACCCTTATCTCGGGTGGGAGAGATTCTCGTATCATATTTTAAATCGCTCTACTCCGCTTCTGTGGCGGTTATTGATGCCAATAGTCGAGCATATGTATATATTTTAACTTTACGCCCGTCCCCCATCCACCCAGGCGGGTGCGTGGCCATTATAAAGAGGCATATATGCAAGGGCCCTTCTACCAGAAATATCACTTATCACATGTATATCCCAAGTTTGAGTCGAAGAGATACGCTTATTCTCTACCTGTAATTATAGCAAATCAACAGTCCCTTGCTTCCACGCCACCACGCTCTCATGCCATCCCAGTCCCCCAAGACTCCTCTGCAGCGTCACATCAAAAATCTTCGCATGAATAGCACCTCTCAATAAAACAAAACCCATCAGCCGCTATTCACAAACAGTAATAAATGCCAAGCCACAGGATGTCAGGCGAGTTTGACTCAGCAAGCAAAGCTCTAAGAACGAATTAGTAATCTGATCTCCCCCCCTCCATGCCTTCACACACTCACCGATGCCACCTTCACCAACACTAGAGCTTGCCCAAAGCCCCCTTCCCCATCCCCTGCGCCCAGTCATCCATAGACAGGTCCTCACACCCCGGGCAAACCCCAAATCGGAACTGCACATCCTCAACCACAGACTCGAAATCACAGCGAACTTTACTCCTCGTGACCTCCTCGGTCGTCATCCCCCTCATCTCGGCGTTTTGCTCCAGCTTCATGCGCTCCTCGCATTTGAGCGTTGGGCGCGGGACTTCGCAGCCGCAGCCACTGTAGCTGATGCAGCTGCGGTAGCACATTGTGGCGGTAGGATTGCGGTGTGGGGTATTGTGAGGAGGTTTGCTGAGAGGCGTGATGAGAGTGGGTTTGTAGTTGATTGACTGGTCTTGGTGATGCGGTGTGCTTGGTTTTGGAGCTTGTTTGTGGTAAGAGAAGGAAGGAGCGGTGGAGGACTGAGACACGCTCTTTCCACTCTATATGGGGGTGGTGGTTGGTTATTCAGGGAAGGAGCAATCACACGTTCTTTCCACTTTTATAGGGGATTTTGGTTATTCAGGGAAAGAACGATTCACTCATCCACGGTTCGTCACCAGAGAGGGAATTATATGATGAAGTCAAACGCTGTTCGAAATTGTGATTACAAATGTCTCACTTTATGATCAGCTCTGCATAAATCCTCCAGGGTTAGTCGTTTTTCCTCTATCACTTTCATGCATCTCATTATCATATCAAGATCCTTGCCAGCCAAACACACCCAGAAATGATAGAATAGCATATTTTTAAATTCAACGATATTGGGATTCTCCTATAACCACAACCCTCCCACCACACCCGTCAAACCAGAACCCACTGCTCCGCAATCTCCTTACACCTTGGGCACCGGCCGTCGTCACGAATTTCCAACGGCTTATCCAAATCCGCATCCTCAACCAGACACCAAGCTTCTAGCACGTACTCCTCGTCTACCAACCCATATGGCACGGCAGCACCATGTTGTTTGCGCCACCAACAGTATTTTTTGCCTATCAAATGGGAACACCCGCACTCGCCATAGATTTGTATGATGGGGCGACACATTGTGAGTGATTGTTTATTTATGCCGTGAGTCTTTGTGAGGACTCGAGTCTTTGTTCTTGGAGATGATGAATAAGGTTGGGGAAACATAAAACGAAAAGGAGATTTCTCCTGTTTTTATGCTTTGTTATTTACTAGTTTTTATTCACAGAGATTTGAATCAATCTCAGATTAACGTCAATTTGTGATTACGCTCCTTGATCTAAAGTATTTGGTGTTTCAATGTTGAGCGGTGGGATAGCAGAATCACGCTCTTCGAACAGGATCTCCTCGCCCATTCACGTCACAATTCACATGCATTTCCCAATATCCATTCAACAAAAAATCTCTGGAATTCATCGTCCTCCAATATTATTCATACAACTGCCGCAGCTCCATCCCCTCCTGCCACCCCGTCGTCCACTGTTACCCCCTCGTCGTGCACTGCAAGCACCCCTCGTCGAGCGTCTTAGTTACGCCCCCCTTCTCCGAATCACCCTTGCACCCCCTGCTCCAGGTCCTTCTCTCTGCCGCCGTACTGTCCTTGCTGTACTGTGCACTTGTCTTAGCCCAGCTGCACTGTTGCATCTCTCTGGAGGCCATGCAGCCGCAGCTGTAGAAGTGTGTGGTGAAGCGGCACATTGTCCACCACACGAAATGAGTGAAGTTGTGTTTGTGCTTTTGTTTACAAGCAAGTTGTGCGGTATGAAGCTAAGATTGTTAGATTCTAACTCTTAGCCGGTATAGTGAGAGTATTGTATACCTTTTATCATGTGGTTTGGCCGATGAGAGGAGAAGGTTTTGAGGTTGTACAGAGAAGCGATCTTGGACATTTAGTAGCCCTGCCTTGATATTCATTCCATATGATTCCCATTATTTCATTATGCACATTCCAGCCTCCACAGAGGATTGTACGACCAGGAGAGAGCGCTTCATGCTGGAATCCGAACATCCGGGAATAAGCTCTCGCACCCCTACCCTATTTGTCACATAACTCGCTGTTTGTTCTATGGCACCATATCCGATGTCAGCATGATAAGGCATACAAATTTTGAGACTCGGCGTGTAAAGGTACAGTCAAAGAAAAGCATTCCTGTTGCCTAAATGTCCCTAGTGGGAGCATGCATAACAGCAGAATTTACAGCAAGGCACCTGAGAAACGAGGGAGATGAGATATATATGTCTTAATAGGAACTGTGAACGGAACCACTCGATTTGAGAACCAATTCCAAACACTCCACAACCCAACCCATCATACACACACCTACCCACCACCCATCCTTCACTTCCCCCCCGTAGTCGGGAACCCCATAACGATCTTGAAGTAATCATAAATCATCCACTGGAGCCCTGTCAACGTGCCAATCATGACAATCCTAACTGGCAACCCATTCCACAAGCCCCTGAACCCAATCTCACCGTAGATGCGCGAAGTGGCCGCACCAGCCGCCTCACCAGGCTGCTTATTCGCATTGAGCTTCGACACCATCACGTCTGCGGGGTGCGAGATGATGGCGCAGAGGATACCGGCTAGGTAACCACCGGTGAAGGAGACGCCGGTTTGGGCGGCCTTGCCGTAGTCGGATTTCTTGCCGGGGAGGTAGCCGTAGATTGCTTCGACGATGGTTTCGAAGGAGGCGAACTTCATCATGGTGTAGCTGCGGTTTGTTAGTCGGGGGTTGGAAAGAGTGGCCACGGAACGGGAGGTGGAACTTACGGGATCTGGCGGCCCCAGAGTGGGTATAGGCCCTTGTAAAGCCCGCCGAAGCCTTCCTTGGCTGTGATGATGCTCATGCCATTGAAGGTTCCTGTAGCGAAAGGTGGCATGGTGGTTTGCATCCTGACTTTGATAGCTTCGAAGGGGCAGAGAGCGATATCAGCAATGAATTCTGCTGAAGCAGATGCGGCGAGGTACACTGCGGTCTTGTACTTGACTGCCGCTTCTGGGCCAACGACATCACTGTACGTCTTCTTGAAGTACTCGTATCCACCATACTTGAACATGCCCTGCGCCGAGTACCCAAAGAATGTTGGGCTCCATCCGGTGTAGATGCCCCGGAAACCCTCAGCTCGGGCAATCTTACCCCAAGCCTGGAAGTTGCCCGTGTAGAGCTTCGAGTCGACCTGGCGACGACACTTCACGAGATCGAGGGGTGTGATAAATGTGTGCGTCAAGCCACAGGCAAGCAGCCCACCAAAAGAGCAGGCGGCATAGTATTTCGCGGAGTAGAGCTCGATACGGCCTGTCTTCTCTTGCGCCTTGGCGCTGGCCTTTTCAAACTCCCGCGCAGCTTCGTCACTTAGAGCTTTGGCCTTGTCTTTGGCATCGTCAATTGTGGACCAGGTTGGAAAGAGCTCAGCACGAGCTTGCAATGGAGTCCGTGTTGGTTGGGCAGGTGCATTGGCTTTCAGACCCGACGATTGGAACACGCTGTTGAGCGCGTCCGATGTAGGGAATAGAGACGGCATTGCGATTGGCAGCTGATTGAATAGTTAGTATCCTCGATTTTCGTCCAATTGCATGTTGTAGCCCAAAGAGAAATGGTCTCATACTCACTTTCTAGGACAGCTCTATCCGATAAGGCCGTAATAGCTTCTCAGTGCGATGGACGACGTCAACGACTTGCGCGACGGAACGAGATTCACAACAATCAATGGGCTACAGTACCAGCCCAATAACATGCACTCTGAGGCTCTAGAGATTTAAATAGAAGATTGGGAGAGGGTTAAACTGGTTGGTTTAACGCGAAACGTGATGAGGTGCAAGATCCGGAGATAAGGTGAGTAGTGTAAGGATCGTGCATGGCTCACGTAATGACGTAGTCGACGAATCGGAAGCGGTTAGCCCGGCGGTGTCAACACAGGTCTGTTTTGTCCTTCATATGCCGTATATATGTGATCATATTCTAGGTCTCCATGGGATAGCCAGAGCAGAATCGAGTTATTCCTGAGCTGCGCATATGAGAAATCTGGGGTGGAGAAATAGCTGCTTCATCCAGCAGCGAGCCGCACTTTGCATAAAACTCCATATAGAGGGCATACTTGCGCTTTCTTCCGACGAGACCTCACAAGGTTGGTTTCATTAATGGATGAAATGGTATTATATGAAAAGGTAAAGAATTTAAGTAGTGAAGGAACCATGAAGAGGATCTATGAGAAATATTGAGAATGCCACTCTCTTCGCAGCTACCCCTGCACACTAGCGATCGATCTCTCGGCAATCATAGTAAAAACCGATTTGATATTGCCATTTCTTAGAGCTTATGGAGTCATAGCTTAATATAAGCTTCGTCTTATAGTTCTCATGGGCCCGGGTCTCTTCTACACTCGTAGAAGCTCGATATAGGGAGTGCCCGCCAAGGTCCGGGGTAATAACAGAAATAACAATTAAAGGATATCGCATTTGACATTTTACCCACGACGCCGCCGCATTTAGAGAATTTCTCGAGAACCTCCAGTTTGTTGCATTGTCTTTGATTTCAAATGATATTTACGGATTAATAAACAGGCCAAGTTTGGGCTTTCAAGATTTTCGCCTAAAGAAGCGAGACCGTCAAACTAAAGCAGGGACCATCTCATCCATCATCGACCTGCTGCCCCGCCTCGATAATAAGCCCAAAATCTCACAAAACTCACAATGTCAAGGCCCGAAGCAGTGCACGCACACACAATGGCTACATCTAACCAAACCGAGGCGGCTGCGTCGCAGTTCCACTCCAAATGGTCTGACAAGTACCGCGGCGTGAGTACCTTCCTCGACCCTCCCGCAAGCAGACAGCATCTAACTGACCCCAGGCCACTGTCGAGGACCTCGACCCACCCTCCGCGCTCTCCTGCAACCCCTCCGACCCGATCTCCTATGCGCTCCTCACGGCCTTCGAAAGGGACTACACGCACCTTACTGTCGTCTCGCAGGATACTCGCGCGCTGTTGGGCTACCTGAGCATACCACGGCTGCGCGAGCTGATACAGCAGGGGGCGGTGAAGGAGACGGACCCAGTGTCGGCGGCGATGATCAAGTTCAGGAGGAAGGCGAATACATACAAGGTCATCACGATGGACACGCCGTTGGAGGAGCTGGAGACGTTCTTTATGAAGGGAAGTGATGGGCAGACGCCGCAGGACTTTGCGGTCGTGACGGATCTGAGTCGGCGGTTTGTGCTCGGTGTTGCGACTGTCCATGACTTGGAGGAGTTTGCGAGGAGGAGACCGGCTTGAGACGGAAGATACATGTTAGCATGGGAGGTTGATGTTCGGGCAAAGGCTTCTTGACGAGCACGGCGTTTTTGCTGGCCCTGCTCTCAACTTCGTATTTCGATGGGGAGAGGGACACCAGCGGCGATCTCAAACCATGGCCGTTATGAGCATTCTGTTCCTTGGCGGCCCTTTGTTCTTTCTGTTTTGAATTCGAGGATCAAGGTGGACGCATCACCAGGTATCGTGCACCTACCGTTAGTGTTTCTCAACAAACACGAATTGGGAGACGATATAACGCCTACGGTGACTGGGTTGCGTGGAAGCATTTGGTAGAGACGACAGCTGCCTGATATTGGCACGGGGGTAGACAAAGTCAAGAGAGTCTTGGAACTCTCATTTATTCGGGGGATGTCGGGGTTTGATATTTAGCCTCGACGGAGTTGGTGGCACAGGCGTTGTTATCAGCAAGCAGAACCGACGATTAGCTTCTTCTTACCTTATGAGATGCAATGCAATGGTGCACGCCAATCACTGATACTACTTTGCCATCGGGTTGAAGATCAATAGTCAAGGTGCCAACCATTGTGCTGTGCCTGGCTGGGTGACACGTTTTTGTACTGCATGCTGCACTTGACATATGCATGTTTCTCCGCAAAATAGATCATCCATTCTTACCATGTGTCTATAATGTCTTATTCTGAATGGGCAATTGTCATTTCCAACTTGCATCTGGGGTATACTTTTGGTAGAGCGGCGACAATAGATTTGGTAGTCGGATCCCCAACCAGACACTGCATCCCCCACTAAACTCGGCAACAGGCCAACCCCTGTTCTTTCCTTATCGCCCTATCTCCAAAAATGGTAAATGGGCGAAAGATAAAGATAAGGGATAACGACGACTCACAGCTCCCCACTGACCCATTATTCAGACTGTTGACTTGCGCCTTACCAAGGGTCGCTACGATTAATTCCATATTCATCTGCTGTTAGGTTCCTTAATAGGCTTGTTGCTACTCTTATTGCACCTCATCCTAGCACGCGCTTGCCACATCTGCGCGCAAGGCTCTCACACGGGAAGTCTCGTCATACAGCCTTGCTCACTTCCTTCTCTTTCACTCACATCCTCCGCTCTTTCTCTCCTCTTCTCTTCTTTTCTCAAGTTTCTCTATTCTTCATCCTCAAGCAGTCACAGAAGAGACAAATCAAATACAAGACTGGATATAATCCCCATCCATCCCCACAATGTCGGAGCGCAAGTCGATTGAGAGCATCAGCCACGGCCGCGGCGGTATGAAGCCTCCTCCCCTCTCTAACCCTCATCTCTAACAAACCCTCCCAGGAGCCGGCAACATTGGAGCCGATGACACCCCGTACGCTCCCCCCCCCCCCTTCCATGCTCTCACTAACACACCACGCAGCTACGCCGACGGCGAAATCGTGCGCGAAGGCCCAGCCGGCGACCACGGCGACGGCGCCTACAGCTCCGGTCGCGGCGGCGTCGCCAACATCGGCTCTCCCGGCATCGCGGCCGCAAAGCGCAATGATAAGGAGGTTATCCCCGCTGAGGCGCTGAGGGATGAGGAGGATACGAATCACCATGTTGGGCGTGGGGGGCAGGGGAATGTGCATGTGGCGAAGGAGGGCGGGAAGCCGCATCCGACGGGGTTGGCGGATAAGTTGAAGGCGAAGCTTTTTGGGAAGAAGGCTAAGGGGGAGACTGCTTAGGTGGGGGGGGGGGGAGGCTTGTAAGGTGTGAGGGAGTTTGATTTACGCATAGGAAGTTATTGTAATGGAGTGCAGCAAATGGGAGCCAGCAGCAGATTCGTGTTCGAATTTAGTCTACCAACATTCTGGTGCATACGATGTGAGCTGGTTAAGCTAGCCCATGGAGTTACAGTAACATCAGGCCAGACCCTGCCGCGTGCAATTGCACGTACGCACACCTTCAAAAACCAATATAAGTAAAAGGTCCTTCTCGTATTCATCCTGGGACCAATACATAACTGCAACAATGGCTGGCAAACTTTCCTTCTACCCTCAACTTTCTCAAATGCAAGTTTTGCTATGACGACTACCTCTACGATGACGACAACGATTATAGTGACGAGAAAACAATTTCTAGAGCAAGACTGGGCATGAGTTGCGGAGAATTGGATTTTGTGTTCTCGAAAATCATTTTGAGTACTATTGCGCTCATCATTTTTTTCATCAGCGCTATATGGTGTTGCCTGTGGCTTACATGGAATTTCCTGAAGACTGGAAATATTACTTGTTAGCACTAAACCCACCAGTACTTTTACATGAGCTAACACTCCAATTACAGTCTCGCCGATAAACTTCACAATATTGCCGATTTTGTTCAAGAAGTCTCATCAGGTGAGTATTTCGAAGGGTACCCCATTACGCGGGTGAAGAAAAAAGTGGCACGGTTCTTGGCAGTATTCTTAAACACTATAATGAAGTGACGAAGACTGGATACCTTTACTACCACAAAATAAGAGTGTAGTTTTGGATACGTGGTTATATTGAAATTATATTAATTATATCAAGGCTACGGAAATTTATATAGAGACAAGGCGGTTTGTTTGTGTAGTAAAATTAGTATAATGACGAGGTTCAATTCTTGCTCTCAGTTTCCAACCAAGTTGGACCGTGCCACTTTTTGCTTCACCCGCGTACCCATCTACCCCGCCATCTCGCTAACCCCAAGCTCCAGCTCTATTCCACTGATCACCTCACCCCTCCAACCTCACCCCATCCACAACACCCACCATGAATCCACCACCACCAGAATACCTCACCTGGTCCGCCAGCTCCTTCGACTTCCTCACCCCTCACCTCCCTCCCCCCCCGCCCCTCTCCCCCTCCCCC
>KV459493.1:1490-28507 GCA_001662645.1 Pseudogymnoascus sp. 03VT05 | reverse complement strand
GGAGAAGGAGGGGGAGGAGGGGGCGGCGGCGGAGTTGAGGGGGGCGAAGTGGGTGCAGATGGGGGAGGATGTGGTGGTTTGTGGGACGTTGGGGTGATGCGTGGTGTCGAGGCGGGATGGAGGATTGCTTACACCCATTCTATAGGCAAACATGGGGAGGATAATACGTCGGGAAAGCAAGTCCAGGTCATGGTAGGGACGAAAAGGTCTCACGAGCGTTATGGTAGCTTTGCTCTATAATATGCAATGTCGTCTCTCAATTTGAGTTCCTCTATTCGGCCCTCATCTATCGACATAACGCAGTCCCCCATCACCTTAAAAGATCGAGTTGACAATGTTCCCACCAATCGTAGCACCCGCACCAAAGATAGCCGCATTCCCCAACTTCGACCCAAACTTCTTCCCCATCTCCCCAGCCTTATTCGGCTTCCCCTCCTCCTGCTGTGGCTGCTCCGCAATCGCCACCGGCGGCACCGGGCTATTATACGGGTTACTCGGGCCGGGCTGATACTGCTGTGCCTGCTTCTGATCTCCGTAGTACGCGTTCTGCTGCGGCTGTGCCTTTCCCAGCGACGACGGGAAGTTCTCGCGCCTGATATAGTTGGAAGGGAAGACGCCCTCCTCGCCCGTGCGAATGTTCTTCCCCATCCACCACTCCGCATTCACGAACTCGGTGACGGAGATGCCATCACCGGGCTGCAGGTTGAGGTCACGAGCGTCGGGGGTCACGTAGGCCCAGAGGGCGACGGCGTGGGCGATCTCTCTGTGGTTCGAGGGGGGAGGCGGGGGAGGCGGCTGGTGGTGCTGTGCTTGTTGGTAGGAGGGGGGTGCGTGGGGTGAGTTTCGGCCTGTGGAGGGGGCGGCTTCGGAGTAGGATGTTTGAGCCGCTGGGGTGGGGGTTGATCTTGCGTTGAGAGATGCCTCGGCGGGGAGGGCGTTGATTATCGTATCATATTGGTCGTCTGAGATGAAACCACGCTCGGCGAGGGCTTCGAGTTCCTGCGACTTGTTAGGATCCCATCAATCAAACTGTGTTGGTTAAACTGTACAGTCTTGATAAGTCTGAGAGACTTGTTATTGGCTGCGCGCTGCGCTCGTTCTTCGGACATGGTATATTGATTAATATCGATGCCGTTGATTTATAGAAAGTGGTGTTGAATGATCGCCACCCGTTATCTTGAAGTTGTGTTTATAGGTGGCTATATTTAGCGGCTGCTTCCCCTGCTACCCGCTACATCGCTAAGTCACACCCGCCCAGCATTAGCCCAGAACCACGCCTCAGAAACACCCATCGAGTATCCAATATATCATTTCGCTTTCTCTATTAGATTCTTTCCAATTATCCCCTCCGATCCCACCAGTTATAGCCCTCATAATACTTGGATATTAAAGTACTTGTAACCAGTTACACTAATCAAAAAGCCACACCCTTTCTACTTTCTCGAGTTATATGCAAAATGGTATCTCAATTTATGGCCCCTCCCTCCCGCCTTCACGCCCCTACCTCGTCCTTGGCTCCACTACGACAACCACCACCAAGCTTGTGACCATCAATGCTCCCGCTACCGCAGCGACAAGGGCAATGCTTCCCCTACTCGCCGGGAACTTGCCTTTCGTAACCCAGTGTTGCGCCTCAAAGTATCTGTGGAATCCAATAAGGAGGATCACGATCGAGATCCCCAAAAACGCAACACCGAGCGGCTTACCCAGGCTACGAAAGTGTATCGCCGAGGAAGTGGGCTCGGGTGTCGTGCCCGCGGGGCCCGAAATGGTCGTGTTGAGGCGGAAGAGTTGTGTGATTGCTATGCCAATCGATGCGAATGCGAGGGAAGTTCGTAGCCATGCGAGGAAAGTGCGTTCTGTGTGCGAGTTAGCATATATCCCAACAACCCATAGATTAAAAGCGAGGCCTTACCTAAAGCAAGATGATCCCTCGCCACGCTCCCTTTATTCTCTAGTTCCAGGCTCCCATACTTCTCAAGCTGTTTCTTCCACCACGGCTCCTCTCTCTCCTCCCCATTCGCCTGTTGGTTGTTTGCCGCAGTCGGAACCGCCGACCCTCGCCGCCGACGGCTCTGGCTCTGACTCTGACTCTCTGTCCTGCTCTGCGTCCTCGAGATCAAGCTAAGCTGACTATTCCTGCTGCGTACTTTCTTTGCTCCCTCCGTCGTAGCCCCATACTCGCCATCGCCATTCGCCCTTGCAGCACGCTCGCGAGCCACGATTGCGGTGCGCTCATCAGGTTTATGCTCGCCGGTGCTGCTGCTGCCGTCCATTGGGGCGTCTGTAGCTATTCTGTCGTGCTGTGCGAGGCGTTGGACGTCTTCGTCTGTGAGCCACGAGGTAGATGCGAGGCCGAGGGCTTCGCTGCGGCGGCGGCCGGTCTCGAGGATCGAGCTTATATTAGCCCCGGTAGTAGAGGAGGAGGAGGTCTTGGAGGCGGGGTTGGGGGTCGTGTGTGGTGGTTGTGAGGCGCTGGGTTGGGGGTGCGAGGGGTCAGATGGTGCAATTTGGGACTGCATGGTGTATATCTGTGTGACAGGGGGTAGCTCTGTGGGGGTTAGTGGGTGAGGGCGCGCCGGCGGTGTTACGGCATCGAAGGGGGGTTATGGCGTTATTTGTGGTGGATGATAAAATGACGACTTTTTGGAGATTTATGGATTCACGGGACGGGCGATGAGAGGGTGAGGGCGGAATTGGAATAAAGAGACTATAGTTTCCTAATAAAGGGCGGGAAACTTGAATAATAGCGTTGGATGGAACTTGGCCTGTGGGGATTCTGCCCGCGCTTAATCGGGCGGTGAGGGGTGGCTTTGAGAAGCGACGTCAGATGTCAGACTACGATGTTTACCCGTAAGTAAAGGTCTAATCGTCCATCAATTGATATCTACTGAGGCCCAGATAGGTAAATATGAGGCAATGACATATGCTGTGTACTCGATATTTATTCCATTACTAGAGACATGCAAGGGTGTGCATGTGCAGGCTGTGTAGGGTTGTGCAACAGCTACAATATGTCTTTGTCGTCCAAACTGTCAGACATCAGCCGCCATCTTGTCACACCAGACAATCCAGCCCGTGAAACAGACACCTTAGACTACCAGCGTTGTGCCCTCCTACACAATTTTCTCGTAGAATACTCCTGGCTGGCAGATGGCCAGTCGTTGGCTGATCTCGACCGACGCTCATTCTTTGAGAGGAATGGGGACGAGGCCGAGGAGATCCGTGAGCGACTAGACCCTGCGCTGATTGCCTTCCTCGAAGCAGCATACGATGTGGAGGGAACTGTTTTCTACCTCTGGGTTGTGGGCATCACGCAGCCGTCTGAGATGTGGATAAACCACGAAGGAGACGACGAGGGCGAGACGCTCACCCTTTACTGGACGAATAACGGGATATGCCCCCACACCAATGGGCTAATGTACCATTAGAAGCAATGCCGGGCGACAATGGCGTTGAGCATTTTTGACATGGACTCTTCGCAGCCGATCGAGGACCATCCCGAGCTCTGGCACCCCCTCGAGACTGTCCTGAGCAATTGGATCCACATGATCCAGCTAGGCAAGATCACAGCCACCCAAGAAGAGACTGACTGCGAGAAGCACGGAGTATGGGCATGGCATTCTTATGGCGAGGCACAGATCGACAATACCGTCGCCGCGTTTGACCGGCTCGTCGAGGCGATTGAGTCTCGTATGCCGGCAGAGTCGCTCCGGCCGGCTCGAGAAGGGCCGCTCCTTAGTGACGAAGATCTCGATAGAGCCTCCGTCCTAGAATCATGCTTCGTGCGCGGATTCCTGACTCGGGTTCGAGTTCCGCGCTTTGAGTTCCTTGCGCCGGGTCTCCTCGTCCCGGATGACCGCGACGCCTTTGTTTCAAGCCAAGTATTCACCACTGTGGACTCGTCCGATGAATATGACGATGATAAAGTGACGGTCCCACCGGTGTTGCTGTTCCGCGCGACAGACCTCACAGCAAACTTTGACTGGGACAACAAGTATAGGTCACTCAACCCGTTTTGTGGCCCGTATAAAGTTGCGAAAGGGGACCACACTGTCCCAGCAGGTCTGTATAGCGAGTCAGTTCCGCGCTCAGTAATAGATTTTGCAGAAGAGGGCTTTCGACTTATCTTGCCATTTTCGCTGTTTGGGGGAGAGCGCGGGGCGAAGGTGAGCAAAGCGCAGGACATTGAGAAGGGATCGGTGGCGGATTTGTTTCAGCATGGGTTCAAGCCGTTTGGTGGTGAGTGGTGGCGGGCTCAGCGGCTGGAGAAGCTGTTTGGGAAGTGGACTGAACTTGTGGAGAGGGGGGTATGGGATGTTGACGGGAGGGGTGTTGCAGGGACGATTCTCAAGTTTGATGATGCGGATAAGGGGGCATGGAGGGACTATTGCATCGAGCCCGACTGGTGATATGAGAATTCATGATGGGCCTTTATTTGTTGAATAAAGCAGATATTTAGGCCTGCCTTTTATAGCCTCTCTGAATATATATTCTATATTTATTGCCACTTATTGATGAGAATATTTTATTTGTGATATAAAACGTAAACTTGGTGTAGAGAGGGCCAAAACTGAAGAAATGAGTTGTGACGTTTGCTAACTCGCTAAAGTGCCACACTGTGGAAACACCTCAAAGACACTAATGTAAACAAGCTCACGACGAAAGCTCAAGATATAATCGCAGCGGCTACAGTTCTTACATTCCATTTGTTCATCTTAAATCCCCTTTCAAGCCCCGCTAGAGGCATCCGCACTTTCCCCTCAGCATTCCAATCCCCCACGACCCCGCCAACACCACCCCACCACCACCATGGCACCCGTCAACGTCCCCTCCTTCGCAGCCACGCAACTGCACCTCCTAGACCAAGAACTCCAAAGCGAGCTCGCATCCACCTCCGCACTCCTCACCTCCACCTCGCCCGCCTCCCTCCAGCGCGCAGGCGTCGCAATCAACAACCTCGTGATCGCGTCGCAGCGCACGGGACTCGGCGGGAAGACGGTTTTGGAGCTGAGTCTTGATTCGGCGATCGGAGAGGGCGATTTGCCGGAGCATGGCGTGAGGGTGGGGGATATTGTGATGGTGGCGTTGCAGCCGGCGGGGAGCGCGAAGAAGAGGGAGGTGAAGGAGTTGGAGGAGAAGGGGGGGAGGGGGGTGGTGACGAAGGTGGGGAGGGCGGTGGTGGGGGTTGCGATGGAGAGGGAGGAGGAGGAGGTGGGGGGGAGGTTGTGGATTGTTAAGTTGGCTAATGATGTTACTTATAAGCGGTGAGTTGGTCTTCAAGGTGGGGGGTATTCGATTATGGAGAATAAAGAAGGATGAGGTGCTGACGGTTGCAGGATGAATCAAACTATGGAAAAGCTGCAGAAGATGAACGAGGCATCTTATTCTGCCTTTCTGCGGGTGCTTTTTGGGCTGTCGTCATCTTCGCCGGTACAGGAGAGCCCAGAGGCCGAAAAGATCGAGTGGATAGATCCGAGTCTAAATGACTCGCAGAAAGATGCCATCAAATTTGCTTTGGCATCACGGGAAGTAGCATTAATCCATGGTCCCCCAGGGGTACTACTGCCCTTCACTCCTTCAACCGTCGAGATGACTAACGTCCACTAGACTGGCAAAACACACACTCTGATCGAGCTCATCCTGCAACTTGTCAAGCTGAAGCTCCGCGTCCTCGTCTGCGGCCCGAGCAATATCTCAGTAGACAACATAGTCGAGCGCCTCTCGCCGCACAAGCTGCCCATTCTGCGCCTCGGACACCCCGCACGCCTCCTCCCCTCAGTCCTGAACCACTCACTTGATATACTAACGCAAACCTCTGACGCTGCAGCCATCGTGCGCGACGTGCGCAAGGAGATGGACAGCAAACAGGCCTCGATCCGCAAGACGAAGTCGGGGCGGGAGCGCAAGGGAATATATGGGGAGCTGCGGGAGCTGCGGAAGGAGTTTCGCGAGAGGGAGAAGAAGTGTGTGGCGAATCTGGTGATGGAGAGTAAGGTTGTGCTTGCTACGCTGCACGGAGCTGGTGGGTTCCAGCTTAGGGGCGAGCAGTTCCATGTTGTGCTCATCGATGAGGCAAGTCAGGCGCTGGAGGCACAGTGTTGGGTCCCTCTGTTGCAGGCGGATAAGGTGGTTTTGGCAGGCGATCATTTACAGCTACCGCCGACTATTAAGAGTTTAAATTCGAAGATTAAGGGAAAGGTGACTAAGAAATGGGAAGGCGAAGCTGAAGGAGCGATTATCAAAGGGATGACTCTGGAGACTACGCTATTTGATAGACTATTGGCAATGCATGGGGAAGGCATTAAAAGGATGTTAACTACGCAGTACCGGATGCACGAGACGATCATGAGGTTTCCAAGCGACGAGCTGTACGAGGGGAAGCTGATAGCTGCTGAGGCTGTTAAGGCGAGGCTACTAAAAGACCTGCCGTATGAGGTTCAAGACACAGAAGATACGAGGGAGCCACTTGTCTTCTGGGACACGCAAGGAGGCGACTTTCCAGAGGCAAGTGAGGAGGAGGGAGTCAGTAAGAAGGCAGGCAAGGGCCTAATGGGCGAGAGCAAGAGCAATGAGATGGAAGCCGCGCTTGTGAAGCTGCACGTGAGGAACCTTGTCGAGGCAGGTGTCAAGCCAGAGGATATCGCCGTTGTCACACCCTACAATGCGCAGCTGGCGCTGATGTCAGGTCCGCTGAAAGAGGAATTCCCTGGCATCGAATTAGGCAGCGTGGACGGCTTCCAGGGGCGAGAAAAGGAAGCTATCATCGTGAGCTTGGTGCGTAGCAATGCCGATGGCGAGGTGGGTTTCCTGGGCGAAAAGCGCCGCCTAAACGTTGCTATGACGAGGCCCAGGCGTCACCTGTGTGTCATCGGTGATGCGGAAACAGTAGCAAAGTGAGTACTCCGTAATAGTCGGATGCGGAAGAGCCACGTTTTAAGAAGGATTGATGTGCTGACTGTTGGGTAGGGGAAGCGGGTTCCTGAAACGCTGGATGGCCTTCTTGGAAGAGGTCTCCGATCTCAGATATCCCGATTTGGCTATGCTTAGTAACCCCTGATGCCACACGTCGCATGGCATCAAGGTGGAGATGCGATGAACGAGATAAACGTGGGCTGAGGCCTACATGCACGTCCTTCCGGGCCCCACGAATAGTTGATTGTCGTTATTATGGCTTTAACTAGACGTCTAGGGACGGCTTCTGCAATTGTAGCGGGCGCGGGGCCGAGCCTCCGCTATTTGGATGCGTGGCGGTGAGACACCCAGGGTCTAGGACCGGATGAACGGTGAAGTGGAGTATCCGTCTTAGGCGTTTCATATCACTGTAGCGTGAAGATCAGCTCTCATGCACGGGCGTGTTGGCAGTGCACTATTAGGCGGCTGAATGGCAAAGAGAGACCACAAGGATGGCCAGAACCGTTGTGGCTTGGGATGAAGTCGCCAGTGAGGCATAAATGCGGCCAATGATAGTCTAAAAGCGGTATATATACTCGATGCCTGGGCTGGAAGGGTGTGCAGACGAATTCCCAAGTGTCCAGTTACAATACTGAGTTGAGAAATAGCGATTTGGCTTGCTGCAGTTACCAATATTCCTTCCCCTGACGCCTCTCTGCAGTGTACCTTATCACTCGCTTACTGTGGAACAATTTACAACGGACGGTACCTATGACTAGAAAGCCAAAGGTGTCCAGACTGTTGCGCTGCAGACGACCAACATTGTCCACGCAACTACCATGCATCGCCACTAGAGTACTCTGGAGTTTGCAATGTGGCGGCCACGATCCTCCTCTGTTTCACCACTTTCCCCACCACTCGCATTGACCGCATCGGCAGCATTTTACCCTCCACCACCATCACCGCTACACAAGACATCAAATCACAAACACAATACAAGACCGCACCACCCAAACCCCTTCATACTCACGGCATGGAGCCTGGCGTAACGCTCAGCTTCTCACACCATCCCCGTCACTGCCTGCATAAACCAACTCCGAGGTTGCATTGATCCATTTACACTTCCACTTTCGGGAGTTATGGAGCACAAAGGGTAGGCAATATGGTTGGCCCTCTCCCAGGTTCTCCTCACCTTGAGCCGCTATCCGAACCACGCAGGGTACCATTCTTGGGCCTGGCATACATTGTCGGACGTCATCTTCTCTATTGATGCGGTCGAGGGGTGTAGTACGTACATCCCTTTCACTCTCGGCACGTCTCAACTGACCCAAAGCGGGGTGATTCGATACGAGCCTGCATTGCCAGCGCGATAATGCTGGCATCGTGTACACC
The DNA here is from genome assembly GCA_001662645.1 of Pseudogymnoascus sp. 03VT05. Taxonomy (NCBI): domain Eukaryota; kingdom Fungi; phylum Ascomycota; class Leotiomycetes; order Thelebolales; family Thelebolaceae; genus Pseudogymnoascus; species Pseudogymnoascus sp. 03VT05. Next base: position 20,221 of record KV459493.1, on the reverse strand, counting down.
AGCGCATTCTCTTCCAGAGCCTGGATTCCCACGAATGAAGTGCCCGTTTCCTCTTGCATGTTGCATATGTTTCAGTGTCCCTTCCAGGACACGCTTGCATTCGCCTGTGTTGCAGGATATATGACCAGTGACATGCCCATGAATGCATAGAGTTGACTTATTTCCCTTGATGAATGACGGGGTCGCAACAGCTGTGCTGATAATGCTTTCAGTTGTGGGTGTGCTGGCCGAACATAGTGCATGATAGGGGGAAGAGACGAACATGACTCGAAAATACACTCATTGATTTAACTCGTGGCGATTCTGCCCGCTCTTCTTCTTCGTTCAATTCTCCCTTTTAGCAACAATTTCCCGGTAAGTTTGCTTGACGCGGCCGTCCTTGAGCGCCAGCACGAGCTATAACGATGAGCAAACTATGGGGCGGGAACCGAAAGGGTGATCCGACTCCAGTCTCTACTGTTCGTGGGAAGATATCGGCGCCAATACCTATCCCCACCGACGACGATGAGCTTCCGGAACGAATGCCCGTGGTGGGGTTGGCGATCCCCTTTGGGTACGACACAGCAGATATTACTGCAGACGACGGCCAGGGGACTGTGCATAGCCAGACCCAGACAAGTATAACACGGTCACCACCGCGGAGGATAAGCCCACAGCGTCTTTCGGGCGACGAGCTACGAAGGTCAACAACTGGGAGCAGGTTTAGAGAGTCCGGCCTACTCAGCCCCTTCGCAAGCCCAGCGAAACCTGAGCGGCGAAAGGGGTCATTCAGAACTGCTCTTGGCCGTTTATTTGGCAAGAAGCCGAAGGGCGAAAGGGGGCCGTTGTCCAATGGGCAAGCAACGGGCCGGGCGAACCATAAGCATCACAAGAGTGTGCGTATATCACAAAGAATACAACTTGGCGTGGCTAACAATAATCAGGATCCCTTGGCATTATCGAACACGGCAGATAAACCAATCTCACCACAGCGATCGAACTCCCTGCCTCTCAACCAGATCAATCGCGGGCTGGCTTCACACCCGACTTTATCAAATGACGACCCGCTGGGACAAGACGACCAGCCAGAGATTTCACCTACACGGCCGCGAAGAGCCACCATCCCCAGCCGACTTTTCAGCAACCCACCCGCTATGTATACTGGGTTCTCCGGGCTCTCACCCCGCCCAACCAGCCATGGACGCGACGGCGCCACCTCTCGAATCGGCCGAGCCATAACATCTGGCGCCCACCCAAACCGGCGCTCTAAGAGTGCGGGACAACTTAAAACGCTGTCGGGCTTTACATCCCCCTTGCCCAAAAGACGAAGTGAGGAAATTAGGCAGTGGAGGGGGAGTTTCGATGCTTCGGGGCCATTGAGCCCGTGGGGTAGCCAGAGGCCTGACACAGCTGTTACGGCACAGTCACAGCCTGATCCCTCGCAGCAGGATGAAGAAGCGATGCCAGGCCTAGCAATTGATGGGAGCGAGGTGGACGAGGCGCCATACTCCGACCCTGAACCGTTTAATTTCGGTCCTATTGGCCCCATGGCCATGGCCGGGATGACCATCACTCAAGCCGCAAGCCTCGAGGACAGAGTGCTATACCTTGAAGCGCGACTGCGGGAGATGGAACATGTCATATCCAGCTGGGGCCCGGGGCCTCATGCAAACGGCCAACCCACAGCCACAGACCCACAGCACCTCCAACCACCCATCCCACCAAAACACGCAAACCGCCCTTTCTCAGCCGAATTCGGGTCCGGATCCGAAACCCTAGCTGGACGAGGGCCTCACAGCCGCGACGGCACGCCGCGACCCGTCACACCCACGCGGCAACCACGCAGCCGCTCCACCACCGACACCACAGAACCGTCCCATGGACCTGGCGACCCGTCACCACGGCGTCGCGAACAGATAGAAGATTGCAGCCCGACGAGCAAGTACTCGACGCCCGAATCGAGCGGTGCGCAGATCGCGACACCAACGACGATGCGCGGGTTCCCGGCCTTCTCGGTGATGCCGCTGAGCAAGCACGGGTCGCTGACTGCGCACCACTACTCTGCGCTGCTGAATCTGATACAGGTTGAGCGGAAGGCGCGGGAGGAGTTGGAGGAGAAGGTTGGGCTTGTGGAGAGGCGGTTGGGGGCTGCGATGGCGGGGGTGGGGAGGGGGGAGGAGAAGAGGAGGAGGAGTGAGGGGTTGAGGGGGATGAAGGAGGAGATGGAGAGGAGGGAGGTGGAGGTGAGGGAGGCGATGGAGGAGGAGGTGGAGGAGGATGTTGACATGGGGAATGGGACGCCGAGGACGATGAGTCTGAGTCAGTTGACGCTGGGGAAAGGGGGGCAGCTTCAGGATGTGGTGTTCTAAGTGGGGGTTATGATTGGGATGTATGTATTTGTAGGTGAGGGATGGCTGGATGGGTATGGCTCGGCGTTGAGTTGAGGGAAGGTACATTTAGCGCTATTGTAATTTTATAGCTATTTAGCGTCGAGCGTTGAGGAATACCATTGTTTATAACTTTCAGTCGTATTCAAGATGCTCTTCTTAATGAGGACGATATTGTAGGTATTATGTATATTGCCAACATCTAACTATGATCATATTTCCATGCGCCAAACACCTTTGCCAGCTCGATTCCAACGCTAAAACAAAAGAGATCTTTAAATATTTCCCAAAACCATGCCCATGTCTAAATTATTATACCCATCTCTTAATTAGCACTCCCATCTCACACATCCATCATCCACAACCCTCACACCCTCTCCCGATACGGAAACTGCGCCGTCTTTGGCACATCAATCACCCTGTCATCGTGCCTGTCGTACACGCCATAACCCCTCGCCGCCTCATAACTCCCATCATACCCCCCCCCACTCCTCGCCGTCAACGGCACATCACTCGTCCTCTCCCCCTTCCCATACTCGCCATCACTCTGCCCCGTCCCCTCCGTCTTGGGAGTATCATAATCGGGCTGCACACGCGTCCGCTTGCGGCGTCCACAACACCACCACCTCCTCTCCCCCTTCGTAACAATCGGCTTTGCGAACTCGGAGCCGGGCCCCCGCAGATAGCGACCGGGGTGGATGGCGGCGAGGGAGAAGAGGGCGAGGAACATGGGCGTTGCTTCGAGGCCGTAGAAGTAGGATTCGTGGGTTGGGATGGGGCCGTAGACGCCGGAGGAGAATTCGACGAGGCGGAAGATGATGCGGATCTGCGGGGCCGGGGTTAGTTGGGATTTTTAGGGGGGACGGGGAGGGGAGAAGTACGGAGATGAGGATCAGGGCCCCGTAGAGGGTGTAGACTAGGGGTTGCCAGCGAGTCGCGTGGGTTTTGCCTTCGCGGAGGGCGCGGACGTGGAAGGTGATCATGAGGCCGATGAAGGCGAGGAGGACGCCCTGCTGGACTCCGATACCGCTCATATCTACTTTTCATCAGTTTCGTGCCCATCAGTACACACGCGAGGGACATACAGATGTCCAACCCAATCTTGATCTGACTCTCCGGAGTATCAGTGCCGGACAACATCATCCCCCCCGCCGCCTGGATGAGAAACACAATAACATCGAACCACACAAACCACCTCGTCAACGACGTAGCTCTAATCCCCCAAATCCGCTTCTCCGGCAGCCAGAAGTACACGATGCGTCCGACGACCATGTAGACGAATGCGTTTACCCAGAGCGGCGCGAGGAGGATCAGCATCTGTGAGCCGATGGCCCAGCTGGAGGCGCGGGGGTTGCGGGCGCCCATTATGCGGAAGGTGAAACCGACGGTTTCCCAGGTGGAAGCCATGCACACGACCCAGCAGAAGGGCTTGCGGTAGGCGAAGGCTTGGATGTAGTGTGCGAGGGTGACGGCGACGAAGAGGGTGGTGAAGGCGATGGCGCCGGCGTAGGAGAGGCAGTAGGGCCATTGGGCGTTGGGGTCACGGGGGTCTGGGGGTTGTTAGAGTGAAGGTTTGAAGGGGGGGTGGGAGATAGTTACCTAGGCACACAGGGGCAACCATTGTGCTGGTGGGTGTAGGGTTGGTAGGTGATAAAGGAAGAAAGGAAAAAGGCCGGAATATTGCACCGCCGAGGCAGATAATAGCAAGCTTAACAAGCACCAAGAGAAAAGCTTATTGTAGAACCGAAGCCATAAAATCCACGGGCAACCGCAATCTACTTATCCTCAGGCTCACCGTCACTCATCCATCTCATCTTCGGTGAAATCCGCATCTCCCCCCCTGCGACAGCCTCCTCGTCGTCACCAACGGGCTTGGAACAACCAAGCTTCTGAAAAATACCGCCCAATGTAGGGCTCGCCGAATTCGCCTCATATCAAAAACCGATGCGAGCACGCCAGTAGCATGACGAGGCCAGTAAGCAGTGCCTGCCAGACTGACGCGTCTCTGGAATATATTTAGCTCAGTCTACCCCTGTCGTGGTCGGTGATTGGGTGGCTGGGGTAACTTAGATTTTTGGAACTATGATTGGCTAGCTGACATCGTCTGGAGTGAAGGCTTGGACCGTTTTACGTAGCTGTTATTGGTTAGATCGGATATAAGAGTGCGCTAGTGCCTGGTTTGGTTTAGTACCTCTTATGTCAAGGACCCCCTGTCTCCAACGAGGCTGACGACGACGATCTAATGTGGCAGTTGGGCGTTTGTGGCAGGAGAAGCGTACGAGTAACAGTAAGATTTAATAAGAGGTGATGAGTATATTGGGCCCGGGAGTTACCGTGTATATAATGCTGTGTCAGAGGTTAAATGGTAATTGACTTTCATCATCGATATACGTATTCGTACTCGTGCCGCCCACAACTCTGTAGGGTGACTGTGGACCACAGGGGTGATTACAGCCACTGTACTTGAGATGAAAGCTTTCAATTACTAAAGGTTACAATTGTCACATTAGACCACCCAAACGCCACAACCATCAATATCCCAAACTCCTCCAGCTCCACCCGATAAAACCAAGCCGCATAACCATCCACTTCCTACAGTTCATCAACCGCCTCCCCACCCACAGCACTCTTCACCTCCCCCTCACTATCACCACCATACCACCCCCTCCCCACCCCCCACCCCCCCGGATCCCCACCCGGAACACAAAGCCCAACCCTCCAAAAATAATCCCGATGCGCAAACAACAGCTGCCAAACGCGAAACCTGCTCTTCACCCTCCACCCCGCCGAATCCACCTCCTTAAGTTCCTCCCCCTCCTTCCCATCCTCCCCGAGCTCCTCACCCTCCGCCACAACAGCTTCCTCCGCATCCAACACCCCGCCATCAGAACCAGCGATACACCTCTCATCCGCGTCGCCAACACACATCTCCACATCCCCTATCAGGACCGGTAGTGCGGGTGAGGAAATGTAGATTTCACCCCCATGCATCGCATACCCCCATTCCTCCAGAGGCAAAAGCGGTACCGGGTCACCCCTATGCGTAACCCTCCTAAACCCCTGTTCCCTCTCCTCACCCCCCTTCACAACCCCCCTCCCCTTCCCCACCCCCCTCTTCCTCCCCATCAACCCCAAAAACCCCATCCAAATACCCCACCAACCCCGCATTCCCAATCCTCGGCTCCCCAAACGTCGTAACAACCACTTTCTCCACCCCCCCCGCCCTCAACTCCAGCCCCGCCAACGCCGCGAGCGCGCCGCCGAGACTGTGGCCTATGAGGTGGATGGTGTAGTCCGGGAGGAGGGGGGTGAGGCGCGTTAGGTGCGGGAGGAGGAGGGGGCGGGTGTGTGTCCAGGTTAAGAGGAAGCCGGCGTGGACGGTGCAGTTTGTGCAGATGGGTTTGGGGTCTCCATCTCCATCTCTCGCGGCGGCCGCTAGGATGTCCTGTTGTGCCGTTCTCCCCCCGCCGAACCAGGGGATCCATCCAAACCACCTCCCCTTCCGTCGTGGCTTCGACCTCGTCGGCGGCGGCGGAGGTTCAGGGTACGGCACATAAACCTGCGGCGTAGTAGCCAAATCGGCCAACACGCTCGCAAGACTATACGTCCCGCGGAACGCAACCACAATCCTTTTCTTCACATGGTCGAGGGCGATGTAGCCGCATGAATCGGAGCGTAGGGGGCCGGTGTTCCATGTCTACGAATACTTATCATTAGCGTATGTTACAGTTCATGGCACGTGGGCCCCATATCTTGTTCTTTGGGGAGCTGGGGAGCGGGGGGATGGTGAGGGGACGGGGGACTGGCGAGGGGGACTGGGGACTGGAGACTGGGGAGGAAAGGGGAAGCAAACATACATCAACCAACTCAAACCCCTCAAAATCCCCACACCGACTCAAACACCCAAACGGTCTCCAAATCCCCGATATACCAACGCAATACGCTATATCAGCTAACCGCGCCGCCTCCTCTAGATCCGCGAAGAGCGCTTCAGATACCGTCCTATCGCCCTTGCCTCTCACTGCGACGGCGGACAACAGGAGGAGAAGTGCTGCTGCTGTCGGGATGTGCATTTTGTTGCGGTGGTGGTGGAGGGGTTACATGGTAAGGTAAGTTTCTGTAATTGTAGATAGAGTGAGGAGTGAGGAGCGAGGTGGCGAAAGTAAATGCGTTGTGATGTGTTTGTGCTCGTGTGACTGTGGCTGCGACTGTGGTGGAGGTAGACGCGTTGGGTGTGACATCGTGGACGCACGGGCTTATCGTGTATCCTAGCGCGCCGCCAGCCAGCGGGAGGGAAAGAGGTGGGGATGCGGAGTGGGAGGGGTACATAGGAGGGGCCTTGTGGCTGAGAATGGGATGTTTAGGGGGATGCGGGGTCGTTATACGTATTATACAGTAGAGGTAGATAAGTAAGCAAGTTGGGGATGGAATAATAGATGTATTTATTCTATAGCAAATCCCGCCCACCCCCTCATGAGCAAAAAATGCGATTGTAAAAAAGCCCCATCCTATATAAAGAGCTTCCAAAAAATGGTTTTATGAGATTATTCTTCGATCTTCGATCTTCGATGACTCTACAGCTCATAGGCTGAGAGTGGCCACACACTAGATATGCCAATTTTCCATCCCAACTCGCCCGACCCGGCCGGCCGCTTCCCAGCCAGCCACGCCAGAGAAAAAAACTCCCGTTCCCCGTCGTCGTTCATCACTCGTCGTGCTTCGTCTCATAACGCCACATCAATGCGGGACCGTCTCATATATTACCGTTGAAATGCCCCCACCATCATATACCCCCCTTCCCCCGCCCCCAGACCCTCCCTCCCAAACTCCAAAGACCCAAAACACCGAAATACCAATTTAACGACAGGCAAAACACCGCCGCTTCACCGCGCCCCCTCCCGATCCCCAAAATGCTCCACAATCAACTTCTGAATATCCATAACCCGATACGGTTTACTCACAAACCCCCTCATCCCCGCCCCCTTCGCCCTCGCAAGACTATCACTCGTAATATCCGCCGAGACCGCGAATACCACCGGTCTCTCCCCTCCCCCCTCCCCGCCCCTCCTCCTCGCAGCAGCCATCTCCAAAATGCGTTCGGTCGCTTCATACCCATCCACATTCGGCATCCACAAATCCATCAACACCGCGTCTATCGGCGCGCCCCCCACGGATAACGACGTAGTATACTGCTCTACCGCCTCGGCGCCATCGAAAGCGATAGAGATGGATGGAGCGGCGTATCCTAGCTTCTTGAGGTAGCCAACTAGGATACTCCTATTCACAGCGTTATCCTCCGCGACGAGGAAAGTCAGGGGGATGCGACTCGCGAGGTCGCGATCAAAGCTGCTCGATTTCTTGGTCGGCGGTCGACTAATCAACGCCGGCGGCGGGATCGGAGCGAAGAGCCGGGTAGGCAGACCGGGGGAGGGGTAGCTTGGATACCCATTCGTGGAGTGAGAATGTAGTAGTGGTGAAGCGCGCGGGGAGATAGTCGGGCTAGCGATGAGTTGTGCAGGTGTCTTAGGAGGGAGGGAGGAAGCGCGATCGCGGTAGACTTCTAGGGGGAAGCGGATGAGGAATTCCGACCCCTTATGCGGCCCGTCGATCTCAGAGCGCTCTAATGTCATTTCGCCACTAAGACTGCGTCGGACGTGTGCTTTGGCGTTGAATAAACTCAGACCTAGCCCGTCGCGGGAGCGGCTTATGGTGGCGTCTTCCTGGAAGTGGGGTTTGAAGAGGTGTTCTTTTGAGTCTTCGGAGATGCCGCAGCCGGTGTCGAGGACGCTGATTTCGACGAGTTGGCGGGTGCGGGAGAGGCGCATGTGGATGGTGATTGAGCCGTTGGGGGTGAATTTGATGGCGTTGTCTACGACTTTCATTACAGCGAATGTGAGGTGGAGTTCCTTTGTTATGATGCGTTCTGGAACTTCGGGGCTGACTAGGACGTTAATTGTTAACTCGTCGATGTCGCCTCGAGGTCCGCAGGTCTTGACGTAAATTATCTCGCCCATGTTGTGTGGGACACGGACTTTGTCGACTGGACGCATGCTTCTAATGGCCTGGTCAACCAGGTTTCGTATGAATGATCGAGTGGAGACTTGACGGCGGTCGGAGGTTAGGTTCTTGTTGAAGAGGGGTGGTGGCGATACAGCTGGGGTACGCATTACCTCGCTCGGGCTAGCGAGTGGAAAGCTGGGTGAGGGTGATTGAGAGAAGTGGTGTCTCTCTGTGGTGTCTAAATCTGTTGATGTTTCGTCGGCTTCTGCGACGACGGAGGTAGTCGGCGAGCTACAGTCGTCGTATACTTTTCGCAGGCCCCCTTCCGTTATGGAGGGCAATCTCTTCATCGGAGGGCCGGGGTGGAAGCCCACTTCATCGTCTCGTTGTCGTTTATTTGTAGCTGCTACGAGTGGGATCCCAGAACCCTCAATAACGATATCAGGTCGGAATGGGTCAGCCAGAGGAGCGAATACTGGAGCGTTGGCGAGTTCAGCCGAGTCATTGTTTTCTAGTGGAGTCTCTGGCATTTGCATGTTGAGATCGTATGCGTGAACAACATTGTCAACAGCTTCAACAGCGCGTTTGGAGCTATCTGTGGCATCATTAGCTCTGATATCGCTTTATAGACATTGGCGACTTACCTTGAGCGGTCTCCATATTAGCCTTCAACTCCTCAAGCACAGCCGCAGCCTTTGGATACATCTGGCTGGCAATGGCGTCTACAACTGTAGAGTACATCATATCCAACATCCCCACTACGCCTTGCATTGGGCTTCTCAGCTCGTGCGAGAGACTACGAGCATAGGGTTTCAGGGTCTGCGAAGCGGTAATGGCGTCAATGGGCACAATACGGGTAGAAACTTGTAATTTGCGCTTTGCCTCTTCTGCGGCCCCTTTGTCTTCGAGTAGACGCTCGAGAATCATGTCTTCGAGCCCGTGCATGAACATCTCGAGGAAGGCCCAGCTCAATTTGCGTTTCGCCGCGCCTTCGGCCGTCCATACCATGGCAAAGTGGGCGACCGGGTTCCCTCCATGCGAAATAGGTATGCCCAGATAGGCCTCCGAGTTCTCCCATGGCATCTTGTCCCAGCCATCTTTGACGAAGTCGGTGAGTCGTTCCGGGATGAGGAATACCTTGTCGTTCTGCATATGGATACACGACGTACCCTGTACGTGGTATCGGTAGTTGTGATGCATCTGGTCCACGTCACCCCCGCTATTGAGGTAGAACCCCACCCCCAGGATATCCGACCCCGGGTCCCCCAGAAGCGGCACTCCCACAGCTGTGTTCGAAGGGTCCGGTTCGGCTGCCTTCGCAACAAAGCCGCACTGTGCATGTCCAATATCGCACACCTCCCTCAACAGCGCCGTCCAAAAATCATGGTTGTTAGCGTCTCTCAGTCTCTTCTTGAGCAGGACGAGCCTCTCCAGCGCATCGTTCTCGGGGGTATTATAATACTGCTTGAGAATGCCGCCAAACCCATCTTCTCCCTGGTGGCTCACGACCCCTCGTGTTATATCGGGCAGGCACAGACTGGCGCGTTCGATGGGCTCCCCCGCCATGGCGTCTCCGGCCTCGCCTTCCTTGCCCACCACCATCGACAGCTGCGGATGGAGCGACCCTGGCATAGGGTTATTGTATTTTGAGTTGGCAGGCGGGTGATTGTCGGGCTGAGGACGGCCTCTGTTCCCCAGCACTGTCGAGCAGGCTCTTGTGGCGTATCGTATGCATCAAGCGTGGTTCAGATGGTCGACGGCGCAGCTAGGAATTACGAAGCCGAGCGTTGAAGTCTATTTTATGAGATAGCAGGATGTCGGTCGAAGGTTTCTTGCAGTCAGATACAGGGCTTGTGGCTTCAGATGGGAAGGTCCATCCAAGTATCGGATGGCACGGCTGGCGACAGCAGGTTGCAGATTTCAATAGTGCGTGGATATGTTGTTTGTGTGGAGGCTTTGTGGCTCATATTACCAGGCATGTGAGGAGGAGGAAGCTCTCCTGGGTGGGAGTATTAGAGGATCAGGACGTTGGACGTCGGTCGATATGATTGATCCTTTTGAAGTATATTATATGAAGAGAAATAAGAAACAATCGGGCACACGGCAGGGTATGAAGTGTGTGTAGGTAGATATTTGTGTTTGCGTGTTGTCCCATTCCCATTCGGCATGGCACGGTAGAGGACGGCGGTAGAGCACGGTAGAACATAGTACAGTGGAGTACAGAGGAGCACAGCAGAGTACTCCAGAGCACAGGAGGGAGTGAGCCAGACCGTAGATCGGCCTTGGGAAGGGCCACGGGAAGACATGGGAATTGGCCCTAAGCCCCTCTACAAAGCCCCAAAGCCCCTCTACAAAGCCCCCTCTACAACCCACAAGAGCCCCCCTACCCTACCCCCCACAGGGACTGACATATGCTACGGTACGGTGGAAGGACTCGGAATGCTCTTCTCTTCGTTAATAGTTGCACACCTTGGACAACTAAGACAAAACTAAGACACAACTAAGACACTAGACACATACCATGGACGCGCCGATTACGTTCTAGCTGAGTCAAAATCGTGTAGGGGAGGAGTACTCTTGTTATGCTGCGCGTCAAGCTCGAGGACGAGTACTTTGGGAATAGTGTGTACTAGTATAGACTAGTTAGTATTAGTTAGTACATAATAGTACTAGCCTTAGCTAATTTGTACTAGAGCCGCACTAAATCCATTATAGCCATGCTATATCCGTGTATGTAACCCTATCACAACCCTGTCAGATCCCTGTCAGATCCCTGTCAGATCCCTGCCATAACCCTGCCATAACCCTATCTTAGTATGGATCAACGGGTCTAGACCTCAAACTTGCCTAACAGCTCACAACAGATGTGCCAAGCTTTGATCTCCCATTTTCGTAGTACAAACAGCGAAGTGTGTGTTGCTTCACAGATGTATGAGTACTTGTAGCCAGTGATATTAGTTAGTATGATATATACTGTAGTGCTCTGTCGTGCTTCACCCCTTGTAACTATACCTGAGTTGTCAGCACACACGACAAACAGCCCGAAGTGTACATGCCGGCCCGTAGAGTGAAGAGTACATACCACTAGGTATCTCCGCCCCCCGACAAGTCGCAAAGCGCTGTTCCCGCCAAAATACACTACTGGAGCTATTATACTCGACCCTGTGCCCTGGGCCTCACCGCCTAATTCTGCCAGGCTCCGCCATGACGCTGCGTGAGCTGGTTGTATACGGGGACTCGAGCGCTATCACACAAGGCTGACGGGCCTTCCAACGTCCCACTACTGAACCCCATCCTCTACTCACCCCCCGACCCTATGCGACCATCCTCTCTCAGCAACATGCGAATTCCTATATCCAATTCTTGTGCAGCATAGACTGCCTCCATGGTTAGAACATGTCCATCCGTGTCCTCGTCCGCGACTATCCCAACAGAGCCATCGCTCTCGTCACCGAATCCCACGCCCTGATCTTCCGCTACATCACCAGCGCAACTGACGCCGTCAACAATGGCAGCCATACCTCTCTCAGCTCGAGGCCATCGGTCGACACCCAGAGTGCGCCGCGATGCATGGCTGAATTCTCACGCCTAGGCCTGGTCGACCTGGCCGATTATCGAACATTGAGTCCACGCCCTGTGTACGGGACACTGGGGCTTATAACAGTCGAGAACGATGTGTTTATATGTATAGTCACGGGTGCCTCCAAGGTGGCTAATGTGAGGCCGAATGAGACTGTTGAGAGGATATACGCAGTCCAGTTCTACTGCTTGAGCAGCACGAAATACGACGATGTGGTCAGCGATGGCACAAACCTCAACGGGTACGATCGGCATGAGGAAGACGATTATTCGTATGGGCACAACCTGAGCCAGCGGGATACGCCTATCGAGCATCCATGCGTCGATTTGACCAAGATGCTGAGCAATGGGAGCTTTTACTACAGTACAGATTTTGATCTTACTAATAGGCTTCAAGACCGGTACGTATAAATACTACAACACTCTTGGTTATGGTGCTAATTATGTCCAGCTCCGTCGAGTCTACCGCATTTGATATCGACCACCTTGACGAATCGTTCTTGTGGAATTCATACATGATTGGGCCGTTGGTCAAATTCCGCTCGGAGCTGTTGGAACACGAAAGAGCGGAGCTGGATGCTTCACGGATTCTAACTTCTGCCATCCGAGGATTCGTGCTTACGATGACCCTACCAAATTCTTCGGCGCCGATCAGGACACCAAATAGCGGTCTTCCTTCATTGCTGACATTGATCTCTCGGCTGTCGTGCAAAAGAGCTGGAACCAGGTTCAACAGTCGTGGCATCGACGACGACGGGAACGTGGCCAACTTTGTAGAGACAGAGACGATATACTGGAGTCCGGCCGGAGTATGCTTCTCATATGCACAGACTCGAGGCTCGGTCCCGATCTTTTGGGAGCAACAGCCAGGTCTGTTACCTGGAAAGCAGAACATCACACTCACCCGCAGCAAGGAAGGGACACAGCCAGCACTCGACAGGCATTTTGAGGAGTTGGAGAATTCGTATAGCTCTGTTCATGTCATAAATCTCCTCAGCGAAAGCAAGCCGGGAGAGGCTGACCTGACGCAACGATATAAATATGGTGTCCGGCACTGCTCAGTCAACAACCGGGCGGCAGACCACCAGCTGCTCAAAGAGACGGAATTCGACTTTCATGCGGAGACCAAAGGCCCAGGTGGCTTTGAGGCAGCGAGCATCATCAGCCACCTGATTAAGAAAGACGCCGATGCCTTTGCGTACTACTTATTAGAGGACCTAGAGGATGCTCTCGACTCCGATCCAAGCGGAGAGAAGTCGCAACGGCGATCGATTGTAGTGCTCCAACAAGAGGGCGTCTTCCGCACAAATTGCCTCGACTGCCTCGATAGAACGAATCTTATCCAGACCATCATCAGCAAGATGGCGGTAGAATCTTTCCTCGGCCAGCGCAGAGAACGAGCTACGTCGGACTTTTGGATGCGCCATTCGAGTCTGTGGGCTGATAATGGAGATGCCTTGTCGAAGATTTACGCAGGGACAGGAGCCCTGAAGACGTCTTTTACGAGACACGGGAAGATGTCCTTGGCTGGAGCTATTGCCGATGCTCGGAAGAGTGCTACTCGTCTGTATATCAACAATTTCGCGGATAAAGGCCGCCAGAACACAATCGATGTTCTCCTGGGGAGGCTGGTGGGACAGCGACCAGTATACTTATATGACCCCATTAACGAATATGTCAACTCGGAATTAGCCAGACGGCTCCCAGAGTATTCCTCCACTCAGGTTGTCAATATATGGGTTGGAACGTACAACGTCAACGGCCGAAGCGATGGCATCAACGAAGACCTGAGCGCCTGGCTCTTTCCCGACAGCAACTCTGGACAGCAACCGGAGATGGTGGTCGTTGGTTTCCAAGAAATTGTCGAGTTGAGCCCCCAGCAGATCATGAACAGCGACCCGACTAGGAAGAAAGGGTGGGAAGCGGCTGTGAAGAAGCACCTGAACGATCATATGGAGGCTGCTGGCAGTGAGGATAGATATGTTCGCCTCAGGAGCGGCCAGTTAGTTGGTGCTGCGCTGTGCATATACGTGAAATCCTCCGTGCTACATCTCGTGAAGCACGTTGAGGGGTCAACGAAGAAGACTGGGCTGTCGGGGATGGCGGGAAATAAAGGGGCTGTGGCTATACGTATGGAATATGCCAATACCTCGATATGCTTCGTCACTGCGCATTTAGCAGCTGGGTTCGCCAATTACGATGAGAGGAACAAGGATTTCCACGTAAGCAGTTTCTACATTTATCTTTTCCGCTATCAAGCTAACAACCCAGACAATCCACCAAGGCCTCAAATTCCAACGCAACCGCGTCATCGACGACCACGACACCGTCATCTGGCTCGGCGACTTCAACTACCGCATCGGCATGTCGCACGACCGCGTCACCACCCTCATCAAAGCCGAAGACCTCTCCAACCTCTACGACAACGACCAGCTCAACATCCAGATGATCGCCGGGCTCGCCTTCCCCCACTACTCTGAGTCCATGATCACCTTCCTGCCAACCTACAAATTCGACGTCGGGAGTAACGTCTACGATACCAGCGAGAAAGCGCGGATCCCAGCTTGGACGGATCGGATACTAAGGAAGGGTGGGAATATCAAACAAACAGCATATCACTCCGCAGACCTACACTACTCCGATCATCGCCCTGTGTTCGCAACTTTCGAATGCACAGTAACAATCATCGACCAATCCCGCCGCAACGCCCTCTCACGCCAAACATTCGCCCGTCGCCGCGCCGCTGATTCCGCATCCGTCGGCGGGGGCGCGCGCACGGAAGCTGAAAGCTCGGATGAAGACACGCCCTATGACCCGGTCGAACCGGGATTGCCACCCGCGAGCTCGGATCGCAGGAAATGGTGGATCGACTCGGGACACCCGGCTCGAAGCGCCCTTGTCCCTCCACAGCAGGGTATGCTGCCTAACCCCGCGAGACCGAGTAATCCGTGGTTAAAGAGTGAGGAGGAGGAGTGGGTGCATGTTGAGAGGGTGTCTGCGCTGTCTACAAGAGCGACGACGGCGCCGAGGAAACCTCTCCCGCCGCCGTACCTAACGACTGCTGAGTCCCTCCCTCCACCCACGCCCGCGCGTCCGCAAGAGGAGCTGGGGGGGAGGAGGGGGAGTAGCGCGTCCTCGCGCCGCGCCGCACCGCCTGTGGCTAAGAAACCCGCACACCTCGCTTTGAGCAACAGCAACCCGGATAGCCCCACTAGTCCCCCTCTAAACCAGACGCGCTCGATGGCGGGGGTGAAGACGGAGTTTGAAGGGCCGCCGAGACGGGCGACTGGGTTGGAGGGGGTGGTGGGTGGGGGGAGAGAGAGGGAGGGCAGATTGGGTGAGGGAAGGGAAGGAGTGGGGAGATCGCCCCTACCCCCGCCACCGAGAAGGGGGGTAGCGGTGGGGGGTATGGATGGGGGGGAGGGGGGGGAGGGGGGAGAGGTGGGGGAGAGGCCGAGGATGCCTCCTAGACCTGGACCGGGGGGAGGGGGGGTGGATTTGCTGGGGGGTGGGGGGGAGGAGATGGAGGGGTGGGGGGTATTGGAACCGAGTAGGCGGTAGTAAGGGGCGGGGAATGGGAATGGGAATGGGATAGATAAAAATTGGGGGGGAGTGGGGGGGAGTGGGGGCGGGGGGAGTATTGTTATGTCACGATGGGTAGTTTTAAGATACCGTTATGAAAACTCATCATTCGCATTTGTTGTGCACGTCTATCAGTCGTGACGTAGAAACGTGGTGCAGCTATGCAGAATACGACTGCTTCGCTGTAGAGTAGACCGCCCTAGTATTATTCATCATCTCATGTAAATCCCCCCACTGCGAGTCAATTGCAAAACAACCCCGTCTCTGCTGTTCCTTGAAATAAACCTCCCAGCATATGCCTCATCTTGAAATATCGCATCCCTACTAGATGCAGCCCATAGCATGCATGCGAACGCCGCAGTAATAGCCATCCATGGCATTCCCTTCTCCCCTGCCCAGAAAAACTAAACCTAGTAACATACACCACCACCACGACCGAAACTCGTCCCTCCCAGTAAGTAAACTCCAGTAAAAAATCCGCAGACGCGCCCGCCAGACCCATCGACCACCGCCGCGCGCCGTCTTACTCCTCCTCGTCCGACTCCGCGGCCTCAGCAGCGCCTTGGCCGTCGGAGGGAAAGAACGGGCTCTGCACGAGGACCAACTCATCCATGCTTTCGTCGGATTGCTCGCGCTTTACTGTAGTGGTGGAGTCGGTGGGGTCGGCAGCGAGGGGATCGGTGGAATCAACACTTTCGTCTGGGGCGGAGAGGTCGCCGATATGGGCGCCTAGTTGTTTGGAGGCTTGTTCCTGGTCGTCGAGGGAGGAGCTGGTTGAGCGTGGTCTCTCATCCCTATTTCCCGCTGCCACGACACCCTCCATGTCGACAGAAGCCATGGCAGCTTTCTCAACACCCTCCTTCCTCTCCCTATGCGCCCTCCCCTCAGGCGTCTTCATCCAATTCTCATACTCGACCTTCAAATCCCTCGTAATATTCGTGGACCTCTCCCACGTAGGTTCATAATCCCCCGCCCACTGCGTGAGATAGTAATGGCATCTACGCTGCGTTTTCATTTCCCACTTATCATCGAGGAGGCGCAGGACCTTCCATTGTTTGCCATCTGTTACGGCGTTGTCGTTGACGTTGGCGGGAGGTGCTTTGGGTCGAGAGGGAGTGGTGATGGTGGTGCTCTTGGAGCGGTTTTGTGGGGTTGAGGTTGGCTTGGGGGTGGAGGATTTCCTGCCCTTCTGTACTCCGCCGAGGCTTGGAGTTGCGTTTCGAGAGCGCGAGCTGGATCGTGTGGGTTGTCTCGGCGCAGTTGTCGATCCCCGTGACTTAGCCGGCGACGCGCTTTGAGGCGGATAAACCGTCTCTGACCTCTGGCGCTGGTGTCCGTAAAACGGCTGCGCGGACCGATCTCTCAGCGAGCGCGTCTCCGAAGTTCGTTGTTTTGAAGGTGAGGGCGTGTGGTGTGGGGTCGAGGGATCGTCAGCCGTAGATTTCGACTGTCGGTGTGGCTTGGAGGTGGGTGCGCGATTCTTCTGCACCATCTGAGGGCTTGAGAGGGATTCTTGGGGGATTCTTGGGGTCTTACTGGAGAACCCCTCGCTAGTGGATGTGCGGGAGCGTTTGCTTGGCGGGGGGTCCATGGTTCTTGATATCGCCTCGTCTTCGGTGGCTTCGGTGTCGAAGGGTGAGTCCATTCTGAGGTTTGGTTTGGAGAGGGAGGGTTGTAGGTTGGAAGGTTGAGCATCGTCTGGGTTGTCCGTCTCTGTCTCGATCGATTCAACAAGCGCCGATGCTTCTGTTCGAGCGTTTCTGAATGGCCGACCTCTCTTCTTCCCATTCTTGGTGAGCTTACTCCGCTCCTTTTCCAGCCTCAACTCCTCCTCTCGCGCATCCCGTCTCAATCCCTCCGCCATCTCAAACTCCTCATAAACCAACGGCGAGACCCAGTCGAGAGCCTCATTTTTCGGGATGATCCTGCGCACCACCGGCTTATCCTTCGGGTGAACGACATAGTGAGGTACCATCTTATACTCAATCACCTCTGCAATAACCCAGCTCTCCTCGTCGTGCTCCGGCAGCAAGGTGATTGGCGCCATTGGAGGGCCTGTTCCGCCAACATAGATGGGTTTTGGGATTATTTCAATCCAGAAGGAGGCTGTGGTCATTGGCACGGATCTACCTGTCGACCCATACCCAGGCAGACTTAGCCGCAGGTATTAGCCAGCTGGAAACCACTCCAATGTGGTCAATGTGAATTTTTGTAAATTGGCGATGTAGTGGACGCGACTACATGTAACGCGGTTCGGCACGGACCCTTAAAGAATTCCGCACGGCCGCCCCCGTTAGAGGTGAGCTCCACGTGAAGTTTGTCTCCACCACAACAAAAGGAGCTTATTATTGTTAGGTGTAACAATATGTAAAACGCCCTTCAAAGGCTATGGAAAAATGGGGATTAAAGGAGAGAAGGGGGAGAAGATGGTAGATTATGCTTTTATGTTAAGGTTAGCTTAGTAAGCATGTAATAAAGCGTACATATTAACGTATTTTATAAGCGAGTTAGCTACCTAAACGAGTTAGCTACTAAAACACCAAAACACGTCAACTTAACAAAAGTTAATATGCTACAACTAACATAAGCCTAATCCTCTAATTAAGAGGGTAGAATACTATTAGCTATTTAAGCACTAAAGGAACATTAATTTAAGAGTGTCTAAGCTGCTACATTATTATATAATGTGTTACGTAATAGCACCCTTACTATGTAAGGATGCCTCCTTACTCGGGGTAGTTGTGGGTAGTATAAGGATGCCTCCCTACCATAACATTTAAGGGACTAGGGTTAGGGGTGTTATAGACTGGTTGCGACGTCACGTGTTAGGCGCAAAGGCAATTATCTAAGTTAGACCTAATATAGATATTTAAGGGGTAGGAGGCTGTAAGCTCCCCCTTTATCTTTTTTGTATCCTTCGTAGTAGACCTATAGGATTGCACCGACTCATATCTAACTCGTACTCCTATATGCAACTACTTGTAATATAGTGCCCTATATCCTTACATTATACAAAAAAGATCACGCCTGCTAGGGACGGCTGTACTTAAATAATATCCTACAACAGGAACGACTTAGGAGAACTGTTGAAACATCACCACACCGACTGCGACTCGGTGCCGTTTTAAAGTAGAGACCTGACGACTTTAAATAGCCGTGATTCCTAAGATCTTACAGACAGCCAGTAGATTAGGGTTTGATCCT
>KV459492.1:2593-78949 GCA_001662645.1 Pseudogymnoascus sp. 03VT05 | reverse complement strand
GGGGGGGGGGGATATCTGCTTTAAGCCATATCGATACATCTGATCGCTAGGATTTAGATAGTGGTTGGTGGTGGTAGGATAGATAGCTTTTTGAAAAGCAAAGTTTTTTACTTGTCGTGTTGTCGTGAAGACATTGGTGATAAGGTAGTCCCCTCGTGATGACCCGTTCTTTCGCGGCGAATCATTGTTTGTGATTGAGGCATTTCCCTCTAGATCACATACATCCCTCACAACCCCCATCCCGCTACCCCTCTTGGGCGCGTATTGAATGAATAAAGCGGGGAAATAGTAAAACGTGTGTTCAATCGAGTTGCGTTGCGTTCACATATCCGTCGGTGAGTTAAGACAGACACGTTTAAACACACTCGTTTGAATCAAGGAAATATACCTCCAAAATGTGATAATCTACTACATTCCCTTCCCCCTTAACCAACCAATCTCCCCCCCTTCATGCCCAACGCCCGAAAATGAGAGTTTTTCGCAAGTGCTGAAAGTGGAGAACGGGCCGGGTCTGATGTCACTATTTTTCTTGGCTTGAGTTGGACTTTTTGACTTTTTAGGAGCGGTCGGGGTATGGCGTATGGCGGGACCCACTGCCCACTGGTGCTGGGGCGGAACGGGAGAAATGCGAGTGATGGCCGATGGGTTGTGGACGCGGATGGGATTTGATGGGGGATGTGGGAGGGATGGGAGATGGAAGGAAGGGTAGTGGGTGGTGGCGGTGGTGGTTGCCGGGTCAGCGGGGGAGAGGGTGGTTTGTTTATAGGTGGACTGTGCGGGTTACCCAACCGACTCGGTGAACTTGGCTGGTTGACGAGGAGGTTTTGTCTAGACACGTAATTTGGTTTTGTTACTACGACAACTATAACAGACACACACACACACATACAAAGAGAGAGAGATACAGTTCTTCTACTTACTTGTGGGATTGTTGGTGAATACAACATACCCTTATTGTTTCTGCACTTCTACGACGGGAATTGAAGATTGGATTGACGACGATTATACCGGGACGATTGAGACGACGAACAGAGAGAGGACAGGAGAGAGGATAGAGAGGCTACGGCTGAGGAAGCCACGGTCGAAGGGATCTGAGTGAGCTGTTGACTTACCTCTGCTAGGAGAGAGAGAAGGCGATACAATACTGTCGGAGAGTCGAAACTACACGATCACGATCAACTCTACGCCTCACGATACAACACAACACACTCTACACTCTACACTCAACCACAAACCCACCATCACCATGGCGCCCATCCCCTCCTCCCTCTCCGCAATCCACACCCTCTTCACCACCCTCACCCGCCGCACCACCTCTACCTCCACCACCACCCCCATCCCCCTCCACCCCCGCTCCAGCACAGACTTCACCCACGGCTCCGGCACCATCCAACCGACCTCCGTCCCCACCGCCGCCATCTTCGCCCTAATCGGTCTAATCTGCGCCGGCTTCATTCTCACAGCCATCTGGTTCTTCTTCATCGCCAAAAACGGCGGGTTCCACTTCCGTCAAGGCGACTGGGAGGATTACAAATCCACTGTCCTGCGGAGGAAGGGTCCGAATGGGACGACCCTGAGCGGTGCTACGAGGACGACGGATTTGGGGGGCGGGAGCGTGGTGGGGAAGAGGTATAGAGATAGTGATAGTAGTGTGTCAGGGAGCGCGTATAGTGAGCAGACGGAGAGTTTGGTCGGGACGGAGACGGTGGTTAGTGAGATGACCTCCATCACGCGCGGAGTCAGCGGGCGTTTCCAGAAAGAGAAAACGGAACGCTCATCGGCTGCGGCATCATCGGCAGCGAAGAAGGAGCAACGCAAACGCTTCCGCGAAAAGGGGGATAAGCGCGAGAAATCCCGCCTCAGAAACGCGGAATCAGTTGCCGCTGATGAGCTCGAAGGCGATGACCTGGGCGACGCGGCGATGCGATCGTATCGTCATGAGAAGCCGGCCAGGGTGGGGGGTATGAATCGCGCGGCGGATGGGTCGGCGTTTGAATCCTCCGTTGGCGGGAGCGAGGAGAGCGCGGCGGGGTTGTTGGCGGGGAGGGAGGCGACTCCGACGAATTCGCCGCAGAAGGCTAGGAGGGTTAGGGAGCGCGGGGGCGAGTATGGGGGGAGTCCCAGCGCGAGTCCAAGCAAGGAGAGGGGGGGGATTAGGAAGGTTGAGACGGTTAGGGAGGCGGATAGGGTGAAGGCTGAGGCGAGGCGGTTGAGGGAGAAGGGGAGGAGTGCTGCTGGTGCTGCGAGGGTGGGGGGGAGGAGGGATTTTAGTTATACGCCTGGAGACGACTTGGGGAGTTCGGTGGGGGGAAGCAGCACGGTTAGTGGGAGTGGGAGTGGCATGCCCGGAGGGTATGTGGATAGTGAGGTTAGTGCGGATACGGGGACGAAGACCTATAAGCATGTTATCCCTGGGTTGAGCGGTGCGGCGGCGCCGGCGGGGAAGGAGAGTTATGCGGAGGAGAGGAGGAGGAGGAGGGCTGAGCGATGAGAGGGGTGAGTTGTGAGCGGTGAGCCGGTGGGGGGAGGGAGGGATGGGGAGGGTTTGTGAGGGGGGGGTTGCGTTTTACGATTATGGAATGGGATGTGAGGATGGGGTGCGATGTGATTACTTGTTTGCGATTTCTTGTTTTACCGTGTCGGAGTATAGGGATGATGGGTGGTTTTCTCGGAGGTGCGGGTAACAAACAAGTTAGGTCGAGTTTGTTGGTGGCTGCGTGTGATAACGAGAATGAGATGGGATGGATGCGATGGATGGCGCCATGCTATATCGTGTTTTGTTACTGTAGATAGATAGATAGGTCCTAATCAAGGCAAAGATGACGCATCCATGTCTCAGATTCATGATACGAGATTAAGCGGTCGTGATGTGCCATGCGAAAAGGGTCATGGACTTGTTTTCGGGGAATGTAAGCTAGACTGGGAAGCGCAGCTAAAATGGGGCAGTGTGCTTTGCTGTAGATATATGTATGCATGTGGCAGCGAGGCCAAGGAAAGCAAACCCTATCAGCCACCCACCCCCAGCTTTTCGTAAGAGAGTTTCGGATCACAGTCGCGATCGAGATTTCGTTTCCGCGACGGCGATTCGATGCGGTGCTGAGATCACTCGTCGTCGGCAAGCGCGGATGGGGAGGTATGAATAAACCGATATATCGCCATGGCTGCCCCCCTCATACTCAGCCAAGGTCGCCAGCCATCCATTCTCAACCACCACCACAACCACGCACAACCAGGACCCCCCCCCGGTCCGCCGACTGGTCCATCACTCACCCGCCCGCTCCCCCCCTCCAAACCCCAACCCACACCCTTCCCACTCTTTAGCGGCACGCCTAAGTTTATTTTCAGACCCCGCCGACCCTGTTTTCGTCCCGCCGGGCGGTGAGCTGACTCCTGTGGCGGCTGAGCTGAGCGTCACGAGGCTGCGAGGCGGGCGTGGTGGATGCATACACCGGGCTGGCCGCGTTGAGGGCGGCGCGGGCTGTGCGATTGGGTGAGGTGAGGTGAGATGGGCGAGTACGGTAGAGGTGGTTGATGGTGGTGGGAGGTGGTGGGAGGTGGTGATAGCGATACCGAGATGGGGAGGACGTGCAGGTGGGCGTTCAGCCATGAGGGGGCTTGTCATCATCGTGCATGATCCCAGGGGGGATGGGGATCGGCAGTGCGCCGGGTGCGAGCAGCGTGCATTATGCGGATCGTAGGTAAGGCCCAACCGTCATAGTGTTGTTCATTTCGACCCCATCTCTCAACCTCGCTCGAGAAAGTGCAACCTAAAGCTGTAGTAAAATTAGCCCCACGAGAATAATCCGGTGTGAGAAACTATTTTTTTTTTTTCTCTTTCTCTTTCTCTTTCTCTTTCTCTTTCTCTTTCTCTTTCTCTTTCTCTTTCTCTTTCTCTCTCTGCCTAGAGCACCGCCCAGGCAGCGGAGACGGGAAGGTACGAGAACCGAACCGAAGGGGAAACGTCACACCGGCACGCGGCTCCCACCCTCCCTCCCCCCCCACGCTTCCCGTCCCCAGTCATCTGCCTCCCATGCCCCGCCCCGCACCACACCCTCCCGCTCGTGGCGATGTCTCATCGCAGCCGCGCCCTGCCTCTCTGGTCCCAGCAACGACTCAGCGCTGCTGCGCGATGATGCTCGATACTCGGATCGCGCGGTGGATGGGTGGCCGGTGTGGTTGTGTGTGTGCATCCCAAGGGCGTGAGAGGCCAATAGGGGTGCGTGGTTCGTGGGGGAAGGGCAGAGAGAGTCCTAGATAGGTAGAGGGAGTCCTGGATGAGTCGAGTGCCGGCCGGCTGGTGATGGGGGAGCGTCAGCGAGACGAGGCAGCGGGGCGGAGGCGGAGGGGGAGGGTGTGGACGCGAGGAAGCTGGGTCATACTACCCCCTGTGATGCGCTGCGGCTGCGAGGAGGCATATCTGGCTACAGCTAGCTGGCATGTGGATGGGAGACATGGAGATGCAGGTGCGGAGGGAGAGTATAAGTAGGTTGGCTTTCCTGTGCCTTTGTTTGTTTTTCCTTCGGTTTTTATTTTACCGTCTCGACTCCGATTTGCTAGGACGTTTTGGAACGACCGTTTTTTGTGATACATAGAGTTCTGGCTGGTTGGATACCTGAGCTGTGCTACAAGGACTGACTCGGGGTATTCTGGGGTCTGGTCTCATATTTCTGTCGCTACAAGCACTGAATAAAGTCGTCGACGCATTGTCCCGCGACGCTGCCGGCCGTGGCCGGTGAATCTTGCTCGCTGAGCACAAATACACCCACTTCTCACCTCATACAAACCCATCACACCATGCCATCCCACCACCTCATTCGCCGGGACTCCTGGCCACCCACCATCCTCCGCCTCGGCCAAGACGGCGCCTCCGATATCTCAGACACAGACGCAAACCCCTTTGCTTACTTCCTTGGGCCCGCCATCCCCGCCGACGATGATAACGACGATTACCTCGACCTCAGCGCAGGCATCGAGAGCGATGACGCCAAGATCCCACAGGTGCGCGAGGTTAGCCCGAGCTCGCTGCAGCGTCTGCCTATTCTCTCAGACGAGGAGCTGGAGGCGGAGCAGGAGGAGCGAGACATGCATGACTGGCTTTCCGTGCCGCACCGCGTGAAGGAGCGTGGTGGAATCAGTGGCAAGGGTAGTAAAGTGGGGAGGACTGGAGCCGCGCGTGGGAGGGGGCTCGTGAGAAGTGGCCCGGTGCCAGGGCCAGTGAGGAGGACGAGGAGTGCGGGACCTAGAGGGAGGGCGTGGCGCGAGCCGAGCCCGGAGATTGGGGTTATTGAGGAGGAGGGGGAGGATGTCGAGATGGAGATGGAGATGAGTGGGGAGCCGGGGCCGAGTGGTGCAGGGAAGAAGATGGAGGAGAGGGGGTGGGGGAAGATGAAGAAGAGGGTGCATTGGGCGACGCCGGTGGAGAAGTGAGGGTGTGCATGGGTTGGGATAGATGGTTGGAGAGAGCTGTATAACATTTTTTTGGCTGGGGACGTTGGCTACCGCGAGGGATGCTGCGTCTATTTGTTTGTCTATATCTATTTCGGTTGGCTGTTTGCAGGATGCTGAAAATTTGGCTCATTGCTTTGCGTTGCATTTGTATTACATTATATCCAATATACCTGCAGAGGTGCAATAATAATACTATCTCATCAAATTTCCGCTGCTGCCTTTATTCCGCTACGCAACATGGTTTCTAAAAAGCATATATTCCGACCTTATTCCCGCCTGTGCCATTTTCTGCGCCTATACATGGTTTCTGAAGAGAATATCCTCCGTTCTTGTTCCCACCTATGCCATTTTGCACACCGCTTTACTCCCCGAGGTTGATGGGGGCTGTGTTTGGGACCGTTATCCCCGTTCATTTTCCTCACAGTTGCATCAAAACACCCAAGAATCAACAGTCAAATTCGTCAACGCCCTCTCACAATTCGACTCCTCTCGATACCCATCAGCACCCAACTCCATCAAGAACTCATACCACCAGTTGCCAGCCGGTAGATACCGCATCGCCGTCGTATATTCTCAGAACTCCGGATACCAACCCGCAGCTTCCCAGTCCAGAAATCCCGTGACATGTCCCTCCTCATCGATGAGGATATTATGATGCTTCAGATCCCCATGCGTGAACTTCACCCCTGGCCGCTCTAACGTGCGAAGCTTCCGCGCGCGATGGAGCGACTCTTCAAAGTCTTCTTGCGACTTGAAGGACGTGGAGTTCCGCGCTGGCGCGAGGAGGTAGTCGTGGAACTCACCAGACGTCTCGTACGGGCCTACGATGTGGTTGGGCACGCGGATGCTGCGGATTGGACCACCTGTGATGGAACAGATTCGCGTATCGCCCCAAGGACTTTTCCACTGGCGGATCGTGGCCAAGTAAGTCTTGAGCTCAGCGAGGACAGTTGCTTTGGCATCAACGCCGAGGGATTCGTAGATTTGTCCTATTTCCTTGCCCCGAAGCCGCGTCATCAGTATTGACACCGGAGCATGCGGAGTTTCTGGGTGGTCTCCGTAGCAGATGATTTTTGGAGTTGGGAGGCCGGCGGTGTGGCAGACTTGGGTGGCGAGGACTTCCTCAAGTCGCGTGCCATCCGACCATTTCAAGAGCAAGCCAAAGGGCAGGGGGGCGATTTGGTTGTCAAAGTAAAAGCTGAGCCAGGCGCAATAGTGGTATGAGAAAGTTTTGAGGTAGGTGTGAATGTATCCCCAAAACCGGCGGATAAGAGGGTGGCTGGGTTTGGGGGTCGTGGGTATTTTGGTAGATAGTGGCGTGGAGGTTCGAGGGGTCCAGATGAAGTCGGGTTGGAGGACTCGAGGAAGCCAGGGGTGATTCATTTTGATATATGATGATGTGTTGTGTGAACTACTGAGACGTGGTAACACAGGTAAAGCTTTGAGGTGGTTGGAACCAATTAATAAAAATGTGGATGTTTTTAAGGTACAGACAGGCAGCAATATCAACAACCAGCCGATCAAGAGACAAATAAATATACATGAACAACCCTTCGTAAATCAAACCTTTAACATCCCACTATGTTTTCAAGAATGTCAGAGCAGCTAAGGCCAATGCATCCGATCCTGTCTTCAAAGTAGGTTCAATAACCGGTGCAAACTTGGCGCTATGGTTATGTGGAAGGAGATTGACAGTGTCATTCTTCACTGCATCATCCCACTTCTTCTCATCTGTTCCTCCAAAAAACCAGAATGCGTACGGGATATTATGCGGCGTAGCAAGATCCGAGAAATCCTCACTGCCACTAACCATCCCGGATATACTTGGAATATCACCGAAGACGGGCTTAAATGCTTCATGGAGCTTGTCAACGATCTTTGGGTCGTTGTCTGTAAGTGGGAATCGCGATGTAGGCTCGATATCAGGCTTCTGAGTGCACCCTCCAGCATCGCACTCTGCCTTGATAATCCGCTTCACCGCTTCGATGACTCTCTTCCGCACATTCTCACTCTGCGTCCTGATGTTCAGCTTCAGCTCAACCTCGTCGGGAATGGCATTCTCTGATTCTCCTCCGTGGAAGCTGCCGCATGTAACGACGACAGGTTCAGAAGGCGCAACGACCCTACTTACAACGGTCTGGAGGCGGACTACTATCGAGCTCGCGATGACGATTGGGTCGATGCAGTTCTCCGGCTGGCTTCCGTGCCCACTCCTTCCGTGGATGGTGACCTTGAATGAATCTGCTGCGGACAGACTGATACCAGCATTAATGGATACCATCCCAGTCTTCATGTGAGAAACGTGCTGACCTGGCCTTAGTTAGTACCGCAGCAAGTCTGGTGGTCCAGTAGCCTACCTAAAGCAACATCAGGCTTAGGAATCTTCTTATATAGCCCATCGTCTACCATTGCCTTCGCACCAGCTCCATTTTCCTCATTGGGTTGGAATACGCAAATCAGCGTGCCAGACCATTCCGACTTCGCATCATTGAGCAATTTCGCAGCTGCGAGAAGACAGGTAACATGCATATCATGACCGCATGCGTGCATAGTCTTGGAGACAGTGCTCTTATAAGGCAGGTCCGTCTCCTCTTGGACCGCCAAAGCGTCCATATCAGCCCTTAGCAGCACGGTTGGTCCATCGCCCCGGCGGAGCACGGCAGCTACTCCATGGCCGCCAATTTTCTCGTGGACTTCGAAGCCAGCTTCCTTGAGGCGCTTGGCGATGATGCCTGATGTTCTTTCTTCTTTGGTTCCTAGTTCGGGGTGCTTGTGGAAGTCTTTGTAGATGTCTTCGTACTCGGATAGGTCGGGTCGGTGCTTGTCGATTATTTCAACGATCTTTTTGGGTTGGGATTTTGTCGCGGTCATGGTTTATAGATATTAGAAAATAGGAGACTGTCGTGGGATTACTTTTTTAATTGAGAGAATAAAAATAAAGAGAGTTACTTGTGGTTAATTGAGAATCTACATTTGTTTTATTTATTTCGTTTTGGTAAATCCACCATGACGTCGTAAACAATTATGACGTAAATAACTTAGCGATGTGATAAATATTGAGAACATATTTCATCCCAAACTTTCCGGTGGGGTAGAGGACCAACCCGAAATGTCATACTGAGTTTACCACATCTATATGTATAATAATACCAAAAGTCATCACAAATCACTAATGCACCCTATCTCGTCTTGGCCATGCATATCCACGTCGACCTAAAAGCTCTAGTAGTAGTAGCCAATGGAGTCTGCTGAGTTTTACAAACACCTTTATCCGTATTCCAGTGGGGGATGACATTCTACCCCTCACTTGACCATCAACAGTAGAGTATATATACTAGAGGAGAAACCCTACGGATAATTTTGTAGGTGCACATCGGAACAGACATCTATTTTGAATTTTCTATAGAAGAGAAATATTGGATGATGCTTTCCCAACAAGATAACCGCCTCGTGTTCCACTACGACGCCGAAGAACTATGGATAGAGCCATGGGGAGAAAACGCGCTACGAGTACGTGCAACCAAGCAGCGCTCGATGCCAACTGAGGGCTGGGCATTAAATGTATCCCCGGCCTCACCAAAGGCAGAAATCACCGTCAATGACACAGAAGCATCCATCACCAATGGCAAGATCAATGCCACCATCTCGAAGCGGGGTAAGCTTATTGTATACAACAGCAAAGGGGAAAAATTACTAGAAGAATACGCACGGAATAGACTGGATGTACGAGACCCCAAGTGCAGCGCCATTGAGGTGGAGGCGCGCGAGTTCAAGCCGATTCCCGGCGGGGACTACCATCTGACTATGCGCTTTGAGTCGGTTGATGTCAATGAGAAGATCTTTGGTATGGGGCAGTATCAGCAGCCGCATTTGGATTTAAAGGGGCATGACCTGGAGCTCGCACATCGTAATTCTCAGGCTTCGGTGCCGTTTGCGCTGTCTTCACTTGGATATGGTTTCCTATGGAACAATCCTGGAATTGGCCGGGCGGTTCTAGGAAAGAATACCATGAGCTTTGAGGCTTATTCGACGTCGATTCTCGATTACTGGGTATGCGCGGGAGATTCTCCGGCTGAAATTGTGGAAGCCTACAGCGGCGTTACTGGTACCGTGCCAATGATGCCTGAATACGGGCTCGGCTTCTGGCAGTGCAAACTTCGTTATCAGACGCAGGAGGAGTTACTGGAAGTTGCGCGCGAGTATAAGCGTCGTGAGCTGCCTATCGATCTCATAGTCATTGATTTCTTCCACTGGGCATTACAGGGTGACTGGAAGTTTGACCCAACCTACTGGCCCGATCCAGGTGAGCAATTTTTGATACTACAACGGTTCTGACACGGCCAATTCTCACAAACTACAGATGCAATGATCGCAGAATTGAAGTCTTTGAACATCGAGCTCATGGTATCGATATGGCCTACTGTTGACAAGCGGGCTGATAACTACCCCGAGATGTTGGAGAATGGCTACCTCATCCGTGTTGACCGCGGCATGCGGACAGTCATGGAATTCCAAGGCAATACAGTGCACTTCGATTCCACTAACCCTGGTGCGAGAAAGTACGTATGGGAGAAGGCCAAGGCGAACTACTTTGACAAGGGAATTAAAGTTTTCTGGCTTGACGAAGCGGAGCCAGAATACACCGCCTATGACTTTGACAACTACCGCTACCACGCCGGCTCGAACCTGGCAATCGGGAACATCTACCCCGTGGAATATGCTCGCACATTCTATGAGGGACAAACTGCCGCTGGACAGGAAAATGTTGTCAACCTGCTTCGTTGTGCCTGGGCCGGCAGTCAAAAGTTCGGTGCCCTAGTTTGGAGCGGTGATATTGCTTCATCGTGGGGCTCATTCAGGAACCAACTCACAGCTGGACTCCAAATGGGAATTGCAGGTATCCCCTGGTGGACAACTGACATCGGAGGTTTCCACGGCGGCGACCCTAACGACGAAGCATTCAGAGAGCTGTTCGTAAGATGGTTCCAATGGGGAACCTTCTGCCCTGTCATGCGTCTGCATGGCGACCGCGAACCGCACAAGCCGCAGCACGGAACTACCGGAGGAGCCACCTGTACGTCAGGCGCCGACAACGAAGTGTGGTCTTATGGACCTGAGATCGAGAAGATATGTAAGAAGTACATGCTTCTGCGCGAGGAAATGCGAGAGTATACCAGAGGGCTGATGCGCGAGGCGCATGAGAAGGGGACGCCCGTGATACGGACCTGCTTCTATGAGTATCCAGAGGACCCGAAATGCTGGGAAGTTGACGATCAGTATATGTACGGCGACAAGTATCTATGTGCGCCAGTTCTGAAGGCTGGCTGCGTCTCTCGGACGGTTTATTTGCCGAAAGGCAAAAAGTGGAAGTTGTTGGATGGAGTAGATGTGTATGAAGGCGGTCAGACACAGGACGTAGACTGTCCACTTTATACAATGCCTGTGTTTATTAGACAGGATTAGTTAGATCACATTTTAAAATGAAAGCAGTTTCCTTTCTCGTTCACAGAGATTCCCATTATGCACTGTGAAAGTCGGAGATGTAGAGTGGTTCAATACTATATTCAACTCAGCGCCTTTCCTACCAACTCCTTCGCTCTATCGCTCAATTCCATCTCCAAAGCCAACTTCTGCCCCCCTTCGCTCATCTTAGCCCAAGTCTTCTTCAAAATACTGACAATCTTCTCTTCATCATGCTCCTTCTCAAACTTCTCAAACTGATCGTCAAGGAAAACCAAGCAAGCGACGTCCTCTAAAATCTGCGACTCAACATTACTTTTCATATCCTCCTTGCGGATAAGTGCTGCCACAGCCTCTGCCTCCTCAGCACTATAATTGCAGCCTGTGCAGATTCCCGATGCAAGATCCGCTTGACGCTTCTTGAGAAATGTCCTCCACGAAAAATAGCCAACTCTAGTGGCGGGGTAAGTAGTGCGGGGCACCTCCCATCTGTGAAGATATTAGCCCCATTAGCTACCTCACACCTGAAGTGAGACTCCTCATATTTAGTAAATGCGATTAAGCCCACCTGCGAAAATGCTGTGCCCTAACAGCTGTCTTTAAGACAGGCGAGGCGTTTGGCTCTCGGAGTCCAAGGTAATGTGTTGACTTCTGTGCGTAGTGGAGTTCATATGGGATTTCCTTCCCATTGATAGTCACGATGGTAGGGTCTTCGGAATGCGCTTCGTCAATGAGAGCAATAGCTGCTTCGAAATTTGCGGCCGCCATTTTAGAGATAAGTTGCTCTTCGAGTTCTGTGATTTTGGTTGGATTCCGGCGGGATACGGCTTTTGTTAATCTAGAGCATGGCTATCTTCGATGCCGCTAGTGTTTGTTAGCGCTATATTGCGGCTTGCCTAGATATTGACCACCTTTATCTGCCACATAAGTTATTTTCCTACTAGGAGCACAAAGTTATCAGTTTCTCATTTTTGGGTATATATTCCATATGTTTATACCGGGTAAAACACGGCGAGCTCCCTTCCTCCCTCTCTCCACGGACAAGGTTCAGCGCGGCCGCATGCACAAGTGCGACCGCATCCTTGCAAGGTAATCCGTTTCGCTGTATCTTCGGAAGAAGATTCCGGCGGGGTGTCCCACATGGATCGCGGGGTAGGTAGGTAGTACTCGTTGCAGTGAGGCGTGTCAGCCCCATCGGGTGTTTCGATTATTTAATATTTGTTTGCTTATTTTTCTGAATCTTATTTAAAAAAGCACAATTTCCCTTTTATTTTCCAGCCCCATTTCACCTCCATTCGCTCTCCTCATCGTTGCTAGTCGATCGAGATGTTGCCTGCATTGAACCCCCCCAGGCTAGGAAACCGTGCGTGGTGGAAGGAGGCTTCGGTGTATCAGATATACCCCGCCTCGTTCAAAGACTCGAACGGCGATGGCATTGGGGATATTCCGGGGATTACCTCTGAGCTTGACTACCTCAAGAACCTAGGTGTCGACTTAGTCTGGCTTTCGCCGATTCTCCAATCTCCCCAGGTTGACATGGGCTATGATATTTCGGATTACAGGAATATTCACGCGCTGTATGGCACGATGGATGATCACGATGATCTCATTAAGGGGCTCCATAGTCGGGGCATGAAGTATGTGATGGACTTAGTTGTGAACCACACTTCTGATCAGGTATGCTATCTGTAAAACCGAGGCAAGGAAGATGCTAAGAAGTGATTCTTTAGCACCAATGGTTCAAAGAGTCGAGGTCTTCCAAAGACAACAAATATCGAGACTGGTATATCTGGAAAGACCCAAAGATTGATGCAGATGGCCGCCCTCAACCCCCTAATAATTGGGTGTCATACTTCGGAGGTTAGTCTCTTACCCTCAACTATAATCCGTATCTCACACGCCATCCCCAACAGGCTCTGCATGGAAACTCGACGAGCAAACCAACCAGTACTACCTCCACCTCTTCGCCACCGAGCAGCCCGATCTGAACTGGGAGAACCCTGACGTCCGCGACGCGGTCCACTCTCTCATTCGCTTCTGGCTCGACAAAGGCGTCGATGGCTTCCGCATGGACGTCATTAACTTTATCAGCAAAGTGCCTGGGCTCCCCGATGCCCCAATCCAAGACCCCACACAGAAATTCCAGTCGGGCAATGAGTTCTACGCCTGTGGACCCCGCCTGCACGAGTTCCTGAAAGATATCGGTGCCATTTTGAAGGAGTACGATGCCTTCTCCGTAGGAGAGATGCCGGGTGTCACCGATCCGGAGGAGATCCTGAAGAGCGTGGCCTTTGATCGAGGAGAACTGAACATGATATTCCACTTTGAGATGTAGGCACCCCTTTCCCATCCACCCAACTTATGCTCTCACTAACTCCTCCAGTGTGGACCTCGACCACGGCCCCGGTGGCAAATTTACGCCCCGTAAATGGCAAATGTCCGACCTCAAATCGATCGTCGAAAAATGGCAACACGTCATGATTTACAGCGGCGGTTGGAACGCTCTCTACCTTGAGAACCATGACCAAGGCCGCGTTATCTCGCGTTTTGCCTCCGACACCCCCGAGTGGCGCGCCCTGAGCGGCAAGATGCTAGCTACCTTCCTAGCCCTACAGAGCGGTACAGTGTTCGTGTATCAGGGCCAAGAGCTGGCTATGAAAAATGTACCCGCGGAGTGGACTATCGACGACTTCCGCGATATTGAGACGCTGAATCACTGGCACGAGCTACTCGCTGCGTATCCCGACGACACAGAGAGGCAGGCTGTGGCGATGCAGGAGTACAGGATTAAGTCGAGAGATAACGCGAGGACGCCTATGCAGTGGAACAAATCAGCACATGCAGGCTTTACAACGGGCGAGAAGCCGTGGATTAATGTGCATGGGGATTATGAGACGTGGAATGCCGAGGCACAGGTCAGCCAGCCAGATAGCGTGTATCACTACTGGGCTGAGCTGCTTAAGTTGCGGCTTAAACTCAAGGATTTCATCGTATATGGCGACTTTATCCCCGTCGGAACGGCGCATAAGGATGTGTTTGCGTATATGCGGACAACGTCTGACAGTAAGGGGGCGGCACTGGTTGTGACGAATTTCAGGGCGGACGCGGTGAGTTGGAAGGTCCCCACTGAAGTTGAACCGTTTGCCAGCGAGGGACAGAGGGTAATTGGGAATTATGAGACTGTGCCGACCATTTCCGGTGATTATACAATAGAGCTACGGCCATTCGAAGCTGTTGTCTACTGGACTGTTTGACTGTGGGGACATGGGAGCACGGAATAGGGCCTAGTTAAAATCTTTGATATGAAGCAGGCCGAGGAACGTAATCTGATAATATCAGCATTCATGCTTACTTTGGGCCGCAGAATCTCATATCCACATAGTGAGGCTAATACTGGCAGATAAGTTGGTCTTTATTTACTAAATCCAGTAGATTAACTTAAGCCGTCGTAAATACCCACTTCCCACAAAATACAAGCAAAAGTACCGCACCCCTATCCATCCGCAGCCTCAGACCTACACCTTTTCCCCCTCTGCCACGCTCTTCTCGTCTCCCTGCTGAGCGTGCGCCACCGCCTTGTCCACTGCCACCGTCTCGTCCCCAAACGCCCCAGCAATACTCTCCAAACTGAGCTGATTGGTCTCCGTCAAGAACACCCCATAAAATGCACTCAACACTACTAGACACCCAATGAACACTGCATAGTACTTCCAGTGGATCGCATCAAACGCGAATGGCGTAACCTGCCCCATCCATATCGCCGTGATGTTCTGGCATAGCGCAGCAATTGAGGTGCCGTAACCGCGCAGGTGCTGCGGGAAAGTCTCGGCGGCGATGGTGTAGAGGGTGCTGTTGAAGAAGACGGCGTAGAGCGCGGAATAGAGGAAGATGAAAGCAACGCCTGCGCGGGCACCAGCCATATCTTTACCGTCGCCGTAGTAGCGGGAGAGAGCCATGAGAATCGAGAGCATGGCGGCGAGTATGAGGCAGCCGAGCCCTGTGGGAGGTTAGTGGGGTCTTGGTATGCAGAGATGAAAGGGGGGAGACGTACACATAGTGCGCACGCGAGGCCAGCGGTCAGAGACGCCGTAGAAGTTTATGATCTGGCCAACGATGCCCATAAAACCGTAGCAGCCGCTGATGAGGATGACCTGTCTGCCCTTAAAGCCGAGGGAGCCGTATAGAATGGACTGGTAGTTCTGGATGGCGAGACTGCCGGAGAGAATACCTATTTGCATGACCATGATGGCCATGGCGGTGCGGCGGATGTTCTTGCGGTTGAAGATCTCGATCAGTGCATGGCCGACGGTGATGTTGGATCGCTGAGCGCCTTCGAGCTGGATCTGCTCGCGGATCTCGATTTGCGAGCGCACAAAGAACTCTTCGTCTTCGTCTTCGTAAATGCGCTTGAGCGATGCGTCGAACTCTTCGTAGCGCTCCTTTTGTGCCACTAGGGGATTGTTAGGTTGGTTTCATGAGATCGGGGATACTGTGCTTACACCAACGAGGGGATTCGGGGAGGAACATTGATAGTCCCATGAGAAGTACTGCTGTAGGTATCTGCATTCCAAGCGCAAGACGCCAAGTCATGTCTCCAGAGGCAAAGGAGCATGCATACCCGATCCAGTTTGCGAGGCAGAACCCGATGGCAATCATAAGGCCAAATATCCCGCACAGGCGAGCGCGCTCCTCTGGCCTAGCAAGCTCAGAGATGTAAATCGGCATCGTTGGGTTGAGAATCCCGAGTGCTACGCCGGCGACGAAGCGGCCGACTATCATCAGTGGTACACCATTTGCAGCTGTTTGGAACGCGGAGCCCACGATAGTGAAGAAAGTTGAGACGAGGAGGGTCTTTCGGCGTCCGAGTCTCTCAAGTAGAAGGCCGTTGATTAGACATCCTATGGCATTTCCTGCTGACCCCATTGATACAATGGCGCCGGTGAGAGATGTGACATTTTTGGTTCCGGGCGGGAACATGTAGTTGCTGAAAGCATCTTGGGCGAGGGTGGTTGCGATGATACCTAAATCAATGCCAACAACTGCTCCTCCAAGGGAAATGGTAAAGATATAGGACAGGAGCCTCCATGTGGCCTTCATCTTAACGGCGACCATATTTTGAGCGTGGCGGTCGCGAGACTGACAGAAATCAGAGCTTGGTAATGATGAGAATGAATGAAGATCTCAGACAATGAGACGAACTGCAGGACGCACCACAGCCTACTCATGTATGACAACCAGCTAGTTAAGGATCGGCGTAGGAATGCCTTCTGACCTTTATAACAAAGCACGAAGCTGAACTTGATTCGCTCTGATTAGCTGTAACGGCATTAGATGAACCGAAGCCGACACCCCAACTGCCATCTTGGCGTATAGTTGGACCGAGATGTTGGATGGAACGTTCCCTCTGTACTTTTGATCGAATACGGCGGTATTACTAGAGTACAAGGCGGCGCCGTCGGCCGAGGTGAGAACAGGTCAGGCGTGATCTTTTGAACTTCCGTTATTTATGATCCGTCACCTTGAAGTATCACTCACTATGATAATCATTGAATGCCATTTTTTCTTATTGTATGGTTGTTATTGCTATTGATTGCCCAAGGTTATAAGTTACTCATCGCCAGCTCCAACCTTGAATTGCGGGGAAGGTCGGGGTCTTCGTGACAGCGGCGCTGTGGGGTTGCTAGTGGGCAAGTAAGCTCCAACGCCAACTGCCAAGCGCGAACTGAGATTGGGACTCAATGCGGGGAACCTGGGCACGACCACAAGTAGTACTCACACTAATACGGCTTCTTGCACGTGCATGTTTACATCTGCGACAGTCATGGAAGGTCGAATTCTTTAACTTGACCCCTGCAGGGACATGCTTGCGATTTATCTTGGCTTCATGGTGTACCCATCTGCTGTATAGATATGCTTCGTGACGTCTACGTAAGACCTACAGTTATTCGGATCCAGTTATAGCGAGGGAAGCAGCTTATTCGAGTGCAAGTGCTTATGTTTATATGAAGTGTAAGAAATGAATATAGATTGGTAAGACAACGTAAGTACGACGCTCCTTCTCGTCTTCGTTTGCCTTTCTTGAATTCTTCACCGTATCAAGTGAAGCTCCTGTTTTTCCTTATTGAAGTCGTCCATCTATTTCTTAGCACCAAAACGCATCAAGGCGCGTCCGCACCATGCATCTCCTGGGAAGCTTCGCGCTTCTAGCTGTCCCCTTATTTGGGAAAGCTAACAGCAGCCCGATCGACCGAAGAAGTGGCACTACCACCGAGAGTGTTACTTACATCACTCCGATATGGGAGGGAGCGCTTGCCTCTCACACGAGGGGCGATGACCTTGCCGTTCTTTCAACCATGAAGACACTACTGGGGCTTGGGGGAACTTATACCAAGTTTGGCTGGTCTTTCTCGTCCTGGGCGCTCAGTCGCGATATTCATGGGGCGGACAGTGATTACTCCTTTGATCCGACCAACCTCAACTATATGCTTGATCTTGCCGTATCATCCGACCTACCAATCCTCGTCCACATGAACAATGGTAGATGGGCAGACTGCTGCACTCCAAATTCAAGCGGCGGCTGGGGCGATGTTCTGCTGGATATCATTGCCGCGCAGCCCAATACGACCGTCTTGGACAGCTCTGGCGGCTCTCTGTTTAGCCACAATGGGGGGAACAATTATTTTACTCTTTCGCGCCTTAATACCGTCTATCGCAACTACAAGAAACGCAATATCCAGGCCTCTACCGAAGCAATTATGGAATGGGCGGCCGCACACCCGTCTCTCTTTGTGGGCGTCAGCCTCGACTCCGAAACGATCATGCCGAACAGTGGAGCAGATTATAACCCACTCGCAACGGAAGAGTGGAGGCAGTGGCTCCAGAATATCGGTATCTACGGCCCAGGTGGAGCCTACTTCGGTCAAGGCCGCACCCCCGCATTCTCGAGCATCGAATCCTTCAACAGCGCAATGGGAACCACGTTCGCCTCCTGGAGCGCCCTGCAGCCACCGCCCTCTATCACGCCCGGCGTGACATTCAGTGAAGAATGGAATCGTTGGCGTGTAACTCTCATCAACCACGCCGTCGCTGATGAGACCTTCTGGATCGCTGAGGCTGGGGTCCCCCGTGCCCTCGTCTACGGCCATCAAACTCCCCGCCTCGATGACTACGGCTTTGCTGACGCCCTCGAAACCTCGACTGCCGCGAACGGCGCCAGTGGTGTCACGTACTACGCCTGGACCCCAAGTGATATTGGGCAGGTAGACAACCCCCTGCGCGGCGCAGGCAAGAACAACTTTGGCGTCTTCGAATTGAACCCGCTCACCACGGATGCAACAAGATCATACAACACTCTCCTCACCCTCGTGGACGACGGCATCAAGGTCACCTGCCCAAACTCGTGGGAGTCTGACCAGGCGACCAAGGACCAGTACGCCCTCTTCGGGTCTCCGAACTGGGGTGACACATTTGGACTTGCCCTTAACAAGTTCCTCGCCAACCGCGCCGAGATCCCACGGAACATCCAGCCACCGCCTTGGAATCCAGGGAACCGCGTTGTCGATTTTTATGACGCCTTCTCCGCTGCCACAAGCTCGGGACCGGATAACCACCTAGAACCTGCTGGCTCTGTCGGAGGTGTCATTCGGAAATCGGTATACTCTGCAGTTGGTGGAGTTATCACCTACTCAGTTGCACTCCCCGCCGTCTCTGGGACACAACGCCTCAATCTCTGGACTTCAGTCGGAATCCGCGACGGTGCCGGCAACGGCGGCGAATCCACCTTCCAAGTAACTATCAACGGTCAAAACCTCTTTGGCACTGGTCTTCGTCTCAATAAAGGCTTCTGGGTCTGGCAGCGCTGGCTCCCCGCCATGGTCGACGTCACTCCCTGGGCCGGTAGCACCGTCACATTTGCCTTCACAACTACAGGTGAGAATTACTACGGATGGACGACATGGGGCGCGCCTGGTATCTATGCATCTGCTACTGGCAATGACCTCGCGGCCGGAAAGAGCGTGAGCGTCAGTTCGACTGATGGTGCTGGCGCGGGCTGGGACTCGGGGTTCCTCACGGATGGGAACGTGGATGGTGACGTTCGAGGACGTATTGGGTGGTCATCTATCACACACGCTAGTGCTACTGGGAGCGAGTATGCGAGTGTTGACTTGGGATCTGAGAAGAGTATCGGGCGCGTGGTGCTGTTTGCGCGCTCTGATCTCGTGGAGGGCACGGGCTCGGGATTCCCGGTTGATTTCAAGATTCAGGGGAGTGGAGATGGGCAGGCGTGGACCGATTTGCTTGTGCAGACAGGCTTTCCGGCACCGTTGGCTGGGGAGGGGTTGGTATTTGCATTTCCGAGTGTGAGTGTGAGGTGGGTGAGGGTTGTGGCGAGCAAGCTGGGTGGGGTAGGGGGGGTAAATGGGTATAGGATGCAATTAGGAGATTTCCAGGTTTACGCGTAGAAATTATGCTTGTCTGTGGTTGGAATGAAGAGGGATCAATGAAATAAGTGTACTGGAATAGAGATGGAGGCATCTATAGTTCTCATAATAATTATATTGAGACTACACTGTGTTTTGCGCTCGTTGGCTCTTCGAATTACATTAGTGATATGAGAAGTAGTAGATTCGAAAACTATGTCAAGGCCGAAGATTACGAGGCTGGTAAATGCCGCTGTGATTGGAGGGCGACATAATGAAGAAGCCAGGCCGCCTATAGTTGTATCTCTGTAACTATAGAAGACATGATACATTGCATAGGGCGAGGAGAGGAGTATTTAGAAGTTCAATATATATTATTCAACCTTAAAAAACTAGCATTCCATGGTAAAAAAACGATAAGGAGAGGAAGCAGCGAAAGGAAAGGGTATCTTAATTGCTAACTAAATATGACTAAATGACTAACAAGGGGACTAGATGAAAAGAATATGGGGCTTCCAAATAAGGATGTTTCTCTCTTTAAAAGGCATTGATGCCCGTTTGTCGTTCATGTCCTCAAGCACCTCAAGTTCTTTTCCTTCCCCGCAGCCACCTTTGATATGAGGTATTCTCAAGGTTCCTCCTAGAGGCCCAATCTTCTTTGTCCACTCTGGCACCGTCTCGAACTTCTTCTCTTGTTTGCGGAACTACTCAATTTGGTCATTCGTCATAATAGGCGGAGCATTTCGAGGAAGTCCTAACTCGATATTTGCATTGAAGGCTGCGACTAGTAAGTGTGGGATGCAGGACAACACTGTGTATCTTATGGGATCGTCATCTTTAGGGTCTTGAATTTCGCAGACCGCCCATTTTTTCCGGTTCCAGAAGTATTCGATTTCGTTACGTATCCCGATATTCTGGTCGAGGAGAATGTACTCGTATAGTCGATACAGGGTCTTGAGTGGAGTGTCGGTGTCGGTGTGAAGATCAACATATCTGCGCTCGAAGATCATTTCTTTATACTGGGCTCGGTAGGTATCGAAAATATCTTTGGGCGGTGGAGGAGGATACTCGGCGAAAGAAATTTTTGGCAGTTGTGGTGCTGGGGTCGATAAGTTCCAGGCGGTTTTAAAACTGCAGAAGAACTAGAGAATTCTCCGCATTTTGATATATTGCTCTAAATGTAGGAGTTAAACAGGCTTCCCAACTCTAAGTTGTAGTTCTAAGAAGTACTCTAGCACAGTTGCGCCTTGCCAGTCTTTACGCATAGGTGCGTGTCGTTGACGAAGGCATCCAACATGACTAGGTACGTCCCATCAAGCCGCCAGTCGTACGCCTTTCAGCCTTGCGCCAGGCCCGGTTGCTAATCAACCTCCCCTATTGGCCCGCCCACCCCAATTCCTCCCGACAGCCGCGGCGGCCGGCGCTCCACCCACCGACAGCCTCCAAAAAAGTTCCCAGGAACCACCACCAATCCAATCCCCAATCCATCACCAACCAACACAGCATCTCAAACTCCCACGCCTACCAAAACGAATATCCCCGTGTGATAAACAAAGCCCTATCTTCCGGCTGCATTGGCGACGCACCTGTACCATACCCTCGACCCAAGAAAGCGGTCGAATTACGCATCTCCGCCACCCCCAACAACGCTCCGCCGCGAGCTTATAAAGACTATGTCAACACCACGCATCCTCTCTCTCTTCGCGCGCGCCCTCCCCCGCACCTCACGCGCTATCACAACCTCCCCACGAACTGTCCTCCGCGCCGCCCCCCGCCGCCTACCCCTCGCATACAGGCCATACTCCTCTACACCCACCTCGGCGGCCGCCCCCGCCCAACCCGCCGAGGACGCGCTATCGCACCTCTCCCCCGCCGAACACCGCATCCACAGCACGCTCTCCACGGGTCTCACGCCCTCGTCACTGCATGTCCAGGATATCTCGGGGGGGTGCGGGAGTATGTTCGCGATCGAGGTTGCGAGTAGTGCGTTTAGTGGGGTAGGGATGCTGGCGCAGCAGCGGATGGTTAATAAGTTGCTCAAGGAGCAGATGGAAGAGGAGGGGTGGCATGGGGTGCAGATTAAGACTAGTGCTACTGCTTGAGTTGGTGGGGAAAGGGATGTATGATAGATTGGGAGGCGGAGAGATGTACAAGAAAGAGATGAGGAACTGGCGGGCCAGCGGGGGACGGTTGTATTTATAACTAGACTGCCGAGTGTATGCTGAAATTGTTCATGAATAATGCAGATGGTTACTCTAACAAATGTGAAGTTTGATTTTCCTTATTACAAATGTTTTTTATGTCGAATGGCGTCCCTTAGACCGCCCTCTTTCCCCGGTCACGGCTTCCAGTGCACTTGTGTACAATAACGTGTACTGGGTGACAAAGCCTCTAGAAAGCTCTTGAAGACTTTCCTCCAAAACTAGCCATATTTTAAACTCGCTGTGTCATTGCATCGTTTACATGCTGTAGTCGTTAGTTTCTACACACATAAAGAATCAACATGGGGGATAAACATACCGCTCCACAGGGCTCAATCCCAACAGCCTCATTCCATTGTTCAGCACAACCCTCGCCGAATCATACAGCGCCATCCTCGCCTTCATTAGCTCCGCCTCCGAGCCAACAATGCGGAGGTGATCGTAACTCGAGCTGAGAGTGTGCGTCATCTTGAACAGGTACGTCAGAACTGTCGTCGGCTCGAGCGTCCTCAGAGTGTTGTTAACGACATCCGGGTACTGGGAGATGACACGGATGAGGTTTTGCGCGTGCGGCTCAGTCAGCAGCGTCAGGTCCGCGCCGGCGATCTCCTCGGTGCTAAGCGCCGCCTTGCGGGTGATGGAGCAGAGACGCGCGTGGGCGTACT
This sequence comes from Pseudogymnoascus sp. 03VT05, assembly GCA_001662645.1. Taxonomy (NCBI): domain Eukaryota; kingdom Fungi; phylum Ascomycota; class Leotiomycetes; order Thelebolales; family Thelebolaceae; genus Pseudogymnoascus; species Pseudogymnoascus sp. 03VT05. The sequence goes on along the minus strand of KV459492.1, from coordinate 56,755 downwards.
GGAGGTATGGGCCGGTGTCACCCTCGAAGGAGGTCATGGCCTCCATGTTGAAGGTGTAGTTGTTGATACGCTTTCCGGACATGTCCTGGACCATGACGGAGGAGATACCAAGGATATCGGCTACGGCCTCGGGGTTGGCGACTTGCTCATACTTGGCCTCATTCTTGCGCATGACCTCGTGCATCTTGTCGCCGACGTCGCGCAGGATGTCGTCGAGGAACTTCACCGTACCGCGGCGGGTGCTCATACCGAGGACCAGGCCGAAGTTGATGTGTTGCACCTTGGCAGCGAGCTCCTTGTAGCCCATCAGCTCGATGATCTTGAAGAGCTGCTTGAGATGCAGGTCCTGCGCGGACGCGACAACGTAGATCATGTGATCGAAGTTGTATTTATCGACACGCTGCTGGATCTCACTGATATCACGGGTGAGGTACAGCGCCGTGCCGTCCTTCTTCTTGATAACAGGGCGCTCCAAGGCCTTGCCAGCCTTTCCAGGCACATGCTTTGCGAAGTCCACAATGACAGCTCCCTCAGACTCCTCAGCAATTCCCATCTCCTCCATCTTCTTGCCGGTCTGGGCCATGCGCTCCTCCTTAACCTGGGACTCTCCCGAGTAGTCGTCGAAGTGGATGTTCAACCTAGCGTAGGTCTCCTTGTACCTCTTGATGCTGAGCTCACGGAAGCGGGCCCACTGTGCAATAGCCTTCTCGTCGTTGTCAGTCATGGCCTTGAAGTATTTGCGGGCCTGCTCGTCGATGCCAGTGTCTTTGATCTTCTGCGCCTCGTCCTTCTTACCGGCCTCCTCAAGAGCCTTAATCTCGTCCTTCTCCTTTGTCATATCCGTGTTGATCTTGACGTAGATCTCGTAGAGGTGGTTGATGGGATCCGCACTCAGTGCCTCCTCGTTACCGTACTTCTCAAATCCGAGGGCCAGTAATCCGTACTGCTTGCCCCAATCTCCAAGGTAGTTTATACGGACAACATCCCACCCCGCACTTTCGTATAGGTTCGAGAGGAAGCCACCGATGATGGTGCTTCGGAGATGTCCAGCATGGAACGGCTTCGCGATATTCGGCGACGAGAACTCCACAATGATCTTCTTCTTCCCCTTCGAAGGGTCCGACGGGTCCTTGAGCCCATTGTTCGGGTTGCTCCCAAACGTTTTTTGGCTCTTGAGAATCGTCGGCAGCAGGATCTGCGCCAGCTTGTCGACCTTGAAGTAGAACTGCAGGAACGGGCCCCCAGCAACAGGCTTCTGCACCAGTGCCGTCTCCTCAAACTATTCCGCCGTTAGCATTTCTCTATTTCCTCCAAACAGACGCCGCGCATACCTTTGCTGCCCACTCCTCAGCCAGCTCATTCGGCTTCTTGCCCTTCACACGCAGCGCGGCGACGGGCAAAACCATATCACCCTTCTCGAGTGTTTGCGTCCACTGCAGCGAGGGGTACACTATCGAGCGGTCCACGCCAGTGATCTCGGACAGGATGGACGTGATGTGCGCCCTGTAGATATCGACCGGGTTGATCTCCGGGTAGCAATTTGGGTAGGCGTCGAGCGAGCCCTTCAGCCCGAGGGACTGCAGGCTGGTGGCCAGCTCATCGGCGTTGGCGTGTGCCATGTTGATGTATGCGCGCTTTGGCGGGGTAGTATAGGCGCGGTGGGCGAGGGGTTTCCAGAGTCTTGTGCGCGTGTACTTTGGCAGATTCGAAAGGGTTCGTGGGAGTATGTGTCGTGTAGCGCGCAGGAGGGTTTGGGGTAGGATGTTCATGAACCCAGAGCTGTTCGAGGCGTGGGGTATTTAAGAGTTAGCGGGCGCAAAAGTTCTGTGATGAGTCAATTGGTGGTCGTGGGACCCTCCTGCCCCTCTCGTCCAAAAATATTTCGTCGTCACGATTTCGGGTTCGGTGGTCCGTGCGTTGTGCGTTGATATCAGTGACGCTTCTTTGTGTTGACTCAAAAATATCAGAAATAACCTCAGGAGGTAATTTTATGTGACAGTCACTCAGAGTCATAAAATCAGCCTATAGAGATTATTACCGCTTAGAGGATTTGTAGTGACTGTAATTAGAATAATTATTTTTGGTTACTGAGAATTACAATTATTATAATAGTCACTGTAAAGTAAGAAAACGCCTCGAGACTCTATTACGGTTTTAAGAGTTTACAGCGGCTATAAATAGAATTAAGACCTCGAGACTCTATTACGATCTTAAGAATTTACAGTGACTATAAATAGAACTAAGTGCTTTAATTGCTTACGTCTATAATTCTTATAATCTAGATCGTGGTGTTCGGCCCCCCCGTTTTTGGCCCCCGTGTGATGGGATAAGGCGGGTGAACAGGCCGATCGCCGCTTTTGAGTTCTATAAAGGGCCGCTCTCTCCATAGCAAGGCATCGCTCCACTGCTCTTGTGAGCTAGTTAGCAATTGCATCCACGGCGAGCAGTACTCGGGGGAAAGTGTGTCCTTTGCTGATGGTATCATCAGTCCGGATTCCGCCACACCCTGCGTGGGATGCGCTGGGACTTAGTTCCTAGGTACTGCGACGAGGTCGAGTGCGAGTGGCGGACCGATCCGTGCATAGGTGGACTTCGAATATCCATCCACAAGTGTTGTCGTGCTCTAAATTGCTCAAAGTTGCTCATGGCTTTCATCACCCGACCTAGATATCAGTATATCCGGTTTCTCTATATTTATAAGTAAGCACTACAAGGGAGAATAGGAAGCGGGGACAGGGAGGACGACTCCCCTCGTTGGAATTTAAGCCTAATAATCCTTGATAACTAAAACATGAGATATTAATGAAGTTAGCGCATTATTAACAGGTAAAAAGCTGAGTGCAAAGTTACAATAAATAGGAGGGGTGTCGCAAGTGTAAAGATGGTTATCTAGCTATTCGTTTTCATTAGTACTAAAGGATAAATAGTTGTATCCCTCGCCAAACCATTTACAGACGTATTCTCTCCCCTCAACTTGAATCATGAGATCTGTGGAACATTCTTGGTTCTCTCTGCTACTGTACTAGCAGCTTTGCTACAGAACGTCAGTGGTGTACTCTCTTCCTCATTGACATCAAACGCGACTACCGAACAACTTGCAAATCGAAAACGCTCCTTTTCAATTGGCTATGTGAGTTTCTAGAGTCCCTCAAATCAATTAGAAGCCCCCTTTAAAAAAACGATACTGACTTAGAAAGGTCGTTTTCCCAGGCTGGGAACCACTCGATGTGTTTGGGCCTTTGGAACTCCTATTCGAGGTGAGAGAAGCTTCCCTCCCCTCCGTTTCCAAGCTTTGAAGTTGTAATGCTAAGTGTAGCCACAGATGTCTTTCTACCACAAGATGACTCTATCTATCATCTCAAATGAAGTAGGTCCCGTAACGACCATCGTCCCACCTCATATTATGGTTGAGGGCGAGCCTCCAATAGACGTCGGGTTCCTACTCGGCCCTACAATCACAGCGACACATACGTTTAGAAATGCGCCAGCGCTAGACATCCTTTTCGTTCCTGGTGGAGAGGGCAACGTAGTCCTTGCGCAATCAAACGATACCTGGATTGAAGACTTTGTAGCTCGGGGATTTGACAAGCTGGATTACCTGCTAAGCGTGTGCACCGGGGCAGCGAGCTTAGCAAAAGCAGGTGTTCTAGATGGTAGGAGAGCAACTACGAACAAAGGCGCTTGGTCTTGGGTAACATCTTTTGGAACAAATATCACATGGGTTCCTTCAGCTAGGTGGACTGTAGACGGGAACGTGTGGACAAGTTCAGGCGTTGCTGCTGGTAGGTGAAATGGTTGCTTTGTTGTTGTCATTATAGCGACATAGGGGAAGTTCAAGCTAATTTCTAATAGGCCTTGATATGACATATGCATTTCTAAAATTTGTGTACGGAACTGATGATCTTGATTCCGTAATGAACGTTATCGAGTATGCACCGCATACAAACCCTGATTGGGATCCTTTCTCGGTGGTCCATAATGTTAGTACCTTGCTTTCTAGAGCTTTTTAGTGACAATATGCTAAAATCCCTCAAGGTTCCTGGCGCAAATAAGAATATGTCTTTAGTGAACTGTACTGGCCCAGTTGGATATAATTAATTCTTTGGGTTATTATAGACAAAGCTCTAAACCTTAAGATATCGTGGTATTTCGCTCTATGCCGAGTAAGATAATATAAAGCGTGAATGTACTATGAGGAAGACGAGCTGGCTTCTTCCGCCTTGAGAGTGTGTGATCTTAGCTACACCGTTCTTGTGAGGAGTGACAGGTATAGCGGAGTATAGCGGAGTATAGTGTTGTGGTTGTAAATATTCGCGGCTTGCATAGGGGAGATCGGGGGAAGTGACGGCAAGTGCGAGTGGCATGTCTTCATCAACCAGGTATTATATTGACTAAAATTATAATTAATGGATTTCTGATACAGATAGTGCCATTGATATTATGAGTATCCCCGTACCTGATCTATCTCATATACAGCCAACCCCCCCTATGTATATTACTCATACGCAGCAACTTCCAACAATATACCCCCCAAAATCCCAAAACCCAAACGCCACTCACCCAGTTCAACCCCTTACTAAATCCACACACCCCTACTCCTCCCCCTCCCCCTTCCCCCTCCCCTCCGCCCACTCCTCCATAGCCAACCTCTCACTAAAACTCCTCGCCCCCCCTCCCTCAACCCACCCCCCCGCCAACCCCCCCCACGACGCCCCCCTAGCCCCCTGACTCGTCATCCCATCCCTCAAGCTCCCCACAAACGAACTCACCTCCCCCATCCGCCTTGCCGCCTCATGGACCGCAGGGCTGACTATTGGTTCCGCGAATGGGTGGTACGAGTTGCGGAGGGAATTTCCGATTGCTGGGGCGTACGGAATATCCGCAGCTGCACCTCGCTCTCCGCCGGTATCTGCATCTCCCTCACCTGCCTCTGGAGCGGAAATCGCGCGTGGTTTAGGTGCCGCGATTGCTCGAGCGGGAGACGTGGCATAGTCCGATAGCGCGACGGGAACGGGACGCTCGGGCGAGGCGGGGGCGGAACTCGAGCTTGAAGTCGAGTCCGGGGATTGGGGGCGTGGGGGTTTGGCGCGGCGTGTGCGTGTAGAGGGCAGGGCGTCGTCGAAGGCGAAGAAGTCGTCTTCGGAGTCGGAGTCGGGGTGTGGTGTGGATGTTGGGGAGGGAGGGGCGGGTGAGGATTCGGTGGTGGAGTTACCGAGGGGTTGTCTTGTGGGTTGTGTGGTGGTTGGCGCAGGGGTTTTTGACGGTGGGGAGGGAGAAGTGAGGGCGTTGGAGGGGTTGGCGCCGCCGGATATGTCGATTGGAATTGCTGGGGACGTGGTATTATTCGTCATGACGCTCCTGGTTGAGTGCATGGGCGCCAACGGCGTCATCTCAGAGAGTATGTCCTCCTCTTCCTCTGCCTCGGCGATAGACACCTTAGACAGATTCTTGTGCAGTTCCGAGACATGCGGTGACATCGATGGCGACACCGGGCCCGGAATGGCAATCGGCGATGCTCCGTTGGGGGACTGCGGCGACATCCGCCGCGGCGCAATGCTGATGAAATCCTCCTCATCTGACAACGCCGCACTCGACTCGTCGATAGACACAGACGCAGACCCATCAGCCGGGGCGCGCACCTCATCCCACTTCGTGCCATCATCCTCGACCGGGCCACGAGACAGCATCCTCAGTGCCTGGGAGCTCGAGATCCGCCGCGGCGCAGGCTCCTCATCCACATCCTCCACCTGCTCTATCTCCGCCTGTTCTTCCCCTCCCTCATCGACCTCGCTCGACATCGCATCCAGCACCGAAGGCATCATCGTCGTCTCAGCCACACTCGGGCTCGAAGTCGTTGGAAACTCCTTGCCCGCAAACTCGAACCTAACTCTGCGCAGTCCATTCACCTTCCCCGAGCTCGAGCTCCTTCTCAGCGCGCTCCTTCGAACTGGATTCTCAGGATCAGACATCGCGCCCGAATCATCCGTGTTCCGCCGCCGCGGCTCCGGTTTCCTCGGTGGCGGCGAATACGACGCCGACAGACTCGCCGCCGCAAGCTCTGCCTTCTTATCCGCCTCCGCGTCCTGTGCCGCCTTCAGCGCGGGCGTCCCATCCCCGCTAGACCGTCTCTCGTGCTTATCGGAGCTATCCAGCAGCGGCAGGTATCCCTGTGTAAAAACGCCCAAAAACTCGGCTTCCCTCGCGTGCGGACTCCGCGGCACATCTGCATCCGCCACACCGGCTACATCTATCGGTGGCGGCGGCGCCAACTTGCCCTGCTCCTTCAGCCGTCCTACTTCCCGCGCAATCTCGCCCGCTGGGTTCGTGGAAGGCGGCGTCTCTGCCTCCTCCGTCGTCGCTGTGGCGGCTACCGTGTCGACGAGCGAAGGGTAGGCACCCATGCCCTCTGCCACTGCGGCGGTGACGGAGGCGGCGACATCGGGAGAGACGTCGCGCAAGAGGGCGTCAGAGTGCTTGGTGAACTCGGCGGCCATGTCGCGGCGGTAGAGCAGGACTTTGTGGTCCAGCTCGCGCAGTTTCGAGTGCAGGGAGGCAATGATGGTTGAGGCTTCGTCCATGGCCTGGGGGCGGGGGGCGTGAGGTGAGGTTGAGGTTGAGGTGCGTACGGTGCGGTTCAGCGGTGTTGAGTCATGCCGGAGCTGACGCGGTGGGAGCCTGGGAGGTAGAGGGTGGGTTTTGTATGAGGCGTGAGGCTGTGTAGTGTTGAGGTGGAGGAGGGTGGTGACGATTGAAGGGTTTGGAGATGTGGAGGAGTTGCGGAGGAAGATGTGGAGAAGTTGGTGGTTGTGGAGTTATGAGTGTGCGTTTGGGTTGGGGTTGGAGGAGGGATGACCAGCAGGCTGGATGCACATATTCAGCCGCCGCAATGCCGATCCTTGGCAAGGCCAGGCAAGACAGGTAACAGGGCAGCTGCAACATCAGCCGCCGAACAGGTATAATGCTGCTGATATGGGTATAATACGGTGTATTATGATTAAAATCACAATTAAATCACAGTTGACTAGACTACGGCCTTCTATTCCGGCTGGATTTATCAATAAAACCCTCTCGGGGTCCCCGTCGAGTCCACTACAGGTCACGGGGGCTCTACACTGATCAACACTCTAATAACCCCGTCAACATCATACGAGTGACGTAGGTAGTATCAAAACTCCACTTTCATCTGGACCTCTACCTCACACGCGAACAACGGTACCTGCTTTGTACTGCTCCCCCATGCACGTATAAGTACAGTATAATCAGTATAATCAGTATAATCCTCGCTCGCCCTCTTATCTCCTCGTCCGCCTCACGAATCCCGCTCACTGGGTTCATGGAGCTGCCAAGTGGGCGTGGGAGCCGGGATCGGCGCAGCTTTCTCGGTAGTGAGGCGGGATGCCCTTCTGGGATATTGACAGGTTGAACAACTTCATAATATAGCTTGAGTAGAATATTACAGAGTAAGATAGAGGGGAAACTTCAATTCCTATTAAGCACCGTCCTAATCTTTGACGTTTCGTGACTGCGTGAAACTATTCGTACAGTACATCCATACATGATACTCCCCTATCCCCCACCCCGTATCACTCAACTACTCATCTTCAATCCCACCCACCTTCTTCTCCTTAAACATATCCAACTCCCCCATACTCCCCACCCCATCCAACAACCTCTTCGCCTCCTTCCACCCCCCCGGCCCCTCCGACTCCACCGCTGCCCTCGAATCCACATCCCCTCCAAACTCGCGCCTCCCAACCCTCTCCCCACTAACCTGCTCCTTCGTCCCCCGAACCGCCTGATCAAGCACACTATGCGCCTTCGTAGCAACCGCCGACTTCGCGCTCTCCACCTTCTCCCCAACCCTAGCCGCCCCATCCAGCAGCGGCTGCGCCGTCTCCTTCACGGTCCTCGGCCCCTTCATCTTCTCCGCCGCGCGCTGATACGCGTCCTTTTTCTTCGCTAACTTCTTCGCCTGCTCCGCCGCGCGCTCATACGCGTCTGTCTTCTTCACCTCCCCAAGACCGACTTTGCGATACGCGCTCATAAGAGCGAAGTACAACTTGATGACCCACCCGTGCACCTGCTCCTTCACAAGCATCGTAATACCATGGCTGAAGAAGCCCTTGAGCACCTCCCCCCCGAGTCCAACGTAGAGCGCCTCCAGCCCCTCATCGCGGTAGATGCGCGCCACGGCACTGAAGACCGTCGCATCAGCAGCGCGCTTAAGGTCCTTCCGTCCTACTGCCTTGGCGGCTTTAGCGGAGTGCGCTGCCTTGTGGAGATCGGATTTCACCTCCTTCTGTAACTCGGCGCGGGACTTCTCAACTGCTGGTGCGGGTGATACTTGTGAGCGCGACTTGGCGAGCGAGAATGGGTATGTGATACTTGATGCGGCGGCCTTAGAGAGCGCAGCGAGGAGGAAGGTCAGGCGTGCCCCTGGGTCATCGCGCTTTGAGCGCGGTAGGAGGCGTTTCAGGGACTCGAAAAAGAAGAATGTGAGGGAGGGGTTGAGTGTTAGGACTAGACTGGCAGAGTACCCGCCCCAAAAGCCTTGTATGCCCTTCTCCTTGAGGATGCGATCCGCGATATCCTGCACCGAGGTTGCACTGCGGGAGGTTTGAGCGCGGGTGGCGATGTTGGATAGGGGTGTGGTGAAGAGCTTGCTCAGGGCACCAGCGGCGGCGCCGACGGCGAGTTCGTCTAGGGTGCTGAGTTTGTGACTGCTGTGTGTGTCGAGGCGGCGTGAGCGTAGGTAGTTGTAGAATAGGAAGAAGAGGAATGAGTCTGCGATGCTCTTCGCGGTATCAGGGATCGCGCCGGCGAAGAAACCCGCAATACCATCGCGTGCGTAGATCTTTTCGGCCGCGTCGAGTATGCCGTCGTAGGTGTCCTCTGAGGAGGAGTCGGATTGTTGAATGCGCTGGACTTGAAGACGCTTAATTATCAAGTCAAGTGGGTAGGTGACGAGGTTCGAGATGGCCGTTCCTGTTGAACCAGAGATAGCGTGGCCGAGTGCGGGTAGGGCGTTGGAAGGAGAGCCATGGTGGTGGTGCTGCTGCTGGTAGAGGAGGGAGTTGGGGTCTTCCTTCTCGATGTGATAAATGGAGTAGGCATCCTATGGGTAGACAGTTAGATACTGTCGTTCACGATATCTGTGACAATGAAATGCGTACCAGTTGGCTATTGTAGATGTGCGCCATCTTGGAGTCTGGCGAAGTGCTCGGAGGCCAATACAGGAATAGGAGTAGAATATCAAAAACGTGGAAAAGATTCAGATGATATATCACCAACGTTTCAATTGTTGACTTTCATACAAAGCAGGACCTGTCGAATCGACTCCGAAATAGAGAGTTCAAATGTGATGATGGAGTTCCGACGTCTCGTTCTGGCTATACGTCATACCAAGCTCCGGTGATCCCTGTCAGTTTCCAAGGTATCACTTTATGGCCCGTGCATAGCACTTCATGTGAACGCGGTTGTACGCGTAGGTCAGGGTTTATACCAGCAATATAAACGCATAGAACTTATCTCTTCAGTTCCATTTTTCAGTAGCTAGCTCACTGATTTTAGCCCTGAGTAATTGGACGCCTTTACTGGAATTATAGTTGCTGTAATCACTGATTCCATGTACAGCCCCTCTTCATACTGTTAGGTGGCACGAGTATCACTCATGGTACTGTTATCACACACATTTTCATGGCAAACAGTACAGTATTATACCTTTATTTAATCCGATGGGGTATCTCTATATGTCTCTATCGTATTAGCATTGGAATGCAACTCCCAGCTTCTCAACTTTATTCATGCCTCCGCTCGCGAACCCCGTGCCCTCGCTCTTGATCTCTACCAGCCCAGGTGTAATCTTATCCTTCTCCGGTTTCTGTGACTTCCCCTCTTTCGGTTTCACTTCCATTAGATCAGCTTCACAGACAAAACAGCGTATCTTATCCGCCTCTGCCTCCGGCCCATGCGGATCCCTCTTTCCCGCGCTCATAAACTTCTCTGTGCAACTCTTGCATATTACGTGCCCACAGGGTTTCGTGAGCATTGCTTTGGAGCTGTTGCTTAACGCCTTCTTGCAGGCGGGACATATCCGCTGCGTAGTCTTCTTGTCCGTGCTCTTCTCCTCGGTGAACGAGACAGTTATGAGCGTGTGTAGCGAGTAGAAGTGCGGCTTATCGGCCGTGGATGACGGGCATACCGGCGACGATTTCGCCTTCTTCTTGATATCGTGTAGTGTATTGTTCGTGTTCGAGGATGGAGTAATGGAAGGTACCCAAAATGACGGCAATGTTGTCTTGGACGCCTTCTCATCATCAATCGCCCTTCGCGCCTTCGTCCTGTCGTCCTTCGCAATCCGCAGCAACTCATCTTCGTCCAACTCAAACTTCCGCTTCTCCCCACGCTTGCCTCCCACCACATCCTCCTCTACCACGACCTTGCCGCTCTGCCTCCCAATAATACTCCGCCCCGCGCCGACCTTAGCCTGTAACCCCATCTGCACCCTCTCAAACTCCTCCACAGCCCTCTTCTTAGCCTCCTCATCATCCTTCAGTGCAACATCCTGTGCCTCCGCCAATTCCCGCTCCGCCACCTTCTCCATCCTCTTGATTTCCTTCTTCTGGGCTAGGATATTCGACAGGGCGCATTCGCGACAGAAGATGTGGCCGTGGGAGCAGGACACCGGCGATTGCGCCGGCATCAGACAGAGACTGCATGATGCGAATGGGAGGAAGGAATCGCGGGATAGGCGGGCCGAATTGTTCGACCATGCTGATTTCGCGAGGTCGCGCTCGTAAGACGTGAAGACGCTGCGCGCGGTGTTGCGCTTGCCTTTTGACGTGTTAGATTGCTGGGCAATTGAGTTTAGAGGGGCGGGGGGTTCAGCTTACTGTGTGACATTTCGGCGTATATATGCTTACGATATTCGCCGTGAATGATACTTGGCTCGCAAATATAGGACGTTCTGGAGATGTCTAGATGCGATCGCACCCTTGTCAGTATCTAAAACTTTAGGCTATCGGATTAACTGATAATCCGCTCTACGGCGCAACGGATTATGTGTATAAACACGTGCATCTCAATGACCTCGTAACTATTTCTCACACATAGCAGTTGCGCCTTCCTCTTTTCTTTGCTTCATACGACAGACGATGATTGTTCATTTAATTATTTGAGAGGCTCAGCTAACGCTGGGTATCACGACATGTCGTCTCTTACTCCCCCAAACCAACCGTCATTACCTTGGCGGATTGGATCATCCATGACCATCGGAGCGGTCGGGGCCTTTTGTCGGACTTTCCTATATGGGCTCAATGACTCTCAAGTTGTTGGTTTGGATAGGTTTCTCAAGGTCTTGGAAGAGAGGCGAGATGTAGGGGCGAGGACTAGGGGACTTCTTACTGGTAAGGGTCTTTGGCGTAACGCCCCCCGCGGTATTGCTTGTGGCTAATGAGAGAATGGGATAGTTTCCAATCATGTCAGCGTGTAAGTAATTTGCTACAAGCAATCGAAACTGGCAATTCGGATTTTGAGTATTTCAGCGGCTAACAATGTGAGAACAGTATGGATGACCCGTTAATGTGGGGCTTTCTGCCTTATAACATATTGTTCAACCCATCTCTACAGAGATGGTCTCTTGGGAGCTACGATATATGCTTTAAGAACAAGTGAGTCTTGATAGTATTATCCGAGAAGTTTGTTTCTGACAAGATCCCGCAGAGCCCTTTCAACGTTCTTCTCTCTCGGTCAAACTCTACCTACTCACCGCACCGCCCACTCTGAATTCGGCGGCCTGTTTCAGCCCACTATTACGCAAGCAATCCGTTTGCTGTCTGCGCAGCCATTTTTAACCCCAGAGCAAGCTCTGAGTTCCCCGCGGTCTTCACCGTCGGCCTCCCTCAAATCGCCAGACGTCGTCGACCCTTTCTCATCCAACTCGCTGGTTTATCCAATTACCTATTCTACCAATGGAACGGATGTGTTCCCAGCCCCATCAGCGTATGACTCGCGGAAGCATAGCTGGGTTCACATCTTCCCGGAAGGCCGCATACACCAGCACCCAGCACTGGCTATGCGATACTTCAAGTGGGGCGTGTCTCGGATGATACTTGAGTCCGAACCTTTACCAGATATAATTCCCATTTTCATTGACGGCACCCAGCATGTGATGCATGAGAGTAGGACGTTCCCGCGCTTCATTCCTAGAACCGGGAAGAAGATTACAGTGGTGTTCGGTGATAGCGTCGATGGAGAGAAGGTATTTGGCGACTTGAGGCGCAGGTGGAAGGCTCTCGTTGAGATGCAGCGGGAAGCGTTGGAGAAGAAAGGACAGGATACCACGATGGAGATGGGGGTGCTTACAGAGGGTCTGAAGTATAACGCAGAAGCCGTGGCATTGCGGCTAGAGGCAACTCAGCGGATGCGAAATGAAGTTGTGAAGTTAAGGAATTCGCTGGGATATGATGCAGAAGATCCCAAGAATGGATTGGTGGAAACGTGGATAGAAGAAGGAAAGAGCGGAGCCAGAGAGGGCCACATGAAAGATGATAGCTGGACCAAAGATACCTAGCAATAGACTGTACAACATTCGTACTATAAAGAATCACTTATACCAAACCAATAGTCATCAATTTGTGGACAAAATACAAACAGGGTACCAAACCGATATATGCATCAAAGAGCTCTTACCGCTGCATAATCGGGTACCTACATGCCAATCGATCCAATATAAGCTTGTTGTTCCAAGTGAAAGGGCGTGAGGTTTGATCGCTGATCCACTCTAACTGGCTGGGCCCCTGTTCCTAGCGGATTATCGTTAACCCGACCATAGCTCCGCCCGCCCACCAATCGTCGTCATAAGCCGTGGACGATGGACACCAAGGTTGGAAGGAACCTCACAGCGCCATCAAACAACGAACAACGACGACAGCACATCTTGCATCTACAGCGGCACTGAGTAATTGTCAACGATATTCGCCTCACACCCAGTGTCTCAGAGGGTGCTTGCATGATGTGGAACGACGAGGATAACAATCCCTATGGGACGAGCTTTGAGCGGCGAGACTCTGGGACGTCCTCCTCTGCGAACCAGAGCACAACGGAGCAAGGTGAGTTCTTTCACTCCTTCACTGCCTCGTTCATTGCAGAACTATGTACTCTATATTTCTTGGGAACTACGACGACAGCGATACTGATTGGCACGTTGTAGCCCATAACACCTCCGATTCAGCCGCGCCAGATGCCTTTGCCGACCCTCCGGACTTCGCCCAATCGGCAGGCTTTGTAAATGAGAGTGACAGCGAGGAAGGTTATGCCTCTGAAGCATTGGGAAATTCGCGGCCGGGGCCAAAACCGGGCGGTTATGACAGCCGCGTCGAGCAGCTTCTATACGAGAACCCCAATCTACCTATCCTGATTACGGAAGCTGGGAAAGGCGCGGACGGCACGAAGTATATTGCGTATACCATCAGGACAGGCGTTAGTATTGCGTTCATTCATTGTGGCTTCTCGCTGACAGACACAGGATTTGGAAGTTCGCAGGCGATACTCCGAATTCGCATCTCTGAGAGATGCGCTGGCCAGGCTGCACCCGACCCTGATAATCCCCCCAATTCCAGAGAAGCATACAATGGCAGACTATGCTGCAAACCCCACGAAGGCGAAGCAGGACCAGCAAATGATCGATTATCGGAAACGAATGCTGGCGGTGTTCTTGAACCGCTGCCGTCGCATGGAAGACGTCCGTAATGACGGGGTTTGGTGGAGGTTTTTGGATCCTAATTCGAGCTGGGTTCGTATATTTGCCACTGTTGAGGGCTACGGAATGCTGATTATTTGCAGAGCGAAGTTCTTCACACTCATCCCATTGCATCAATTCCAAAATCTACTCTGAATGCACCACCGCTCGACCCCGCAAATCCTACTCCCGCTCATGCCTACCTGCCACGACCGCCTGCATCTGCGAAACTCAAGGCTGCCGGATATTATAATACGAATTCTCAGGGCATGCTCAGCCAGCCATCGGACTTCAATGCTAGCCCATCTGCTGCGGCGCATTCTACTCCAGGCCCCCAAGTTTTCGGTCGATTCCCTCCTGACACAAAAAATATGAGCGAGCAAGACCTAGACGGCTACTTTGTGAACTTTGAGGCTTCTTCTAAAGAATTAGAGCTCCTTTTAATGGGTTCAATGGAGAAAGTAAACAAAAGGACACTGACACATCTCGGCCAGTTATCTTCGGATTTTGCAGAACTAGGCGCTAGACTTAACGCTTTGTCACTGCCAGAACCGTCTGCGTCTCTTTCCGCCGCGATCGAACGAGTTGGTCGAGCTGTGGACGACTCATACATGGCCACGGAGGAGCTCGTGAACTCAGTAGGCGCTACCTTCGCCGAGCCCATGCGAGAGTCCGCACAGTTCGCAGGTGTCGTCCGCAGTGTCCTCAAATACAGGGTAATGAAGCGAGTCCAGCAAGAAATGGTGATTGACGAGCTCGCCAAGAAACGCGCAACTTTAGACTCGCTCGAACGCAGCGAGGCGGAAGCGCAGCGCATTGAGCAGTACCTGAGCAACGGCGGGCGCTCGGAGGGCCTACGCCGGTCAACTTCATCAGGCCGAGAAGGTCCAAGCAGGAGAGACGCCCACTCAGAAGAAACAGAAAGCATCGACTCTGACTTCCCACCTACTCATGATGGCACCGCACCCAGCGCACAGCAAGGCATACCACAAGACCACAACGCCTTGTCGCACAAAAAGAGCAGCAGCGGGAACTTTATCACCAACAAGATCTTTGGGCGGATCAGCCACGCTGTGCATGGGCTTGCCGACGTGGACCCGGAGAAGTCGCGGCGCGATAATATCGGGAGGACGCGTGAGGCCATTGGACACCTGGAGCAGGGGCAGGTCGCTGTCGCCAAGGATGTCACAGATGCCAGTGCGGGTGTGCTGAAGGATCTCAGGAGGTTCCAGGATGAGAAGGAGGATGATTTGAGGAGGTATATGGTAAGTGATTGGATTTTCTATGTCTATTCTACCCCACGATTACTATGTGCCGGTCTATATCTATATACTGTGTCCCTATACCAAATATCTTGCTAACTTCTCTCCCAGCTCGCGTACGCCAAATCACAGATCGAATGGGCAAAGAAGAACAAGGAGACGTGGGAGGACGCGAAGGTTGAGATCCTCAAGATTGACGAGTCGTGACGAGATTGGGATATGCGATGATGGTTCTTTAAGAGCCAGGTAATATGCAACGTGTTGCAGAACGCGGTGCGTTGGTTTTGCACAAAGAAAGATCCTCATATTAATATGGGGTTGTCGTAGGCGTTTGAAATCGAGCGCTGAATCAAAACATATTTCTAAACCGTATTCGTCATGGCTTCCATTGGCTGGAAATCGCATGTGCTAAATTTTTTGGTGAGGCTGCTGTATAACGCCATAAGTTCCCAGTTTCGCCAATGCCCATTCCCATCGTCACTTTCGTTCAGGGATAAGTACTATCATGCACAAGGGCCCCGCTTTGCTCTGTTGCAGCGTGATGTGCCAATTAATCCACTATCTTATCCAAAATAGTGAGCAGTCCATGTGGCCGAGGCTCAAGAAGACTTCCTGCCCTCCAAGGCCCTCACTGCCTCTCCTAGCCACCAGGCATGGATTCTCGCATCGCCCGTTAACTCCGGGTGGAAGCTAGTTCCAAACACATTCCCCTGTCGCACTGCTACAATGTCGCCCGCTTCATTATTGGCCGCGCCATCTTGACCTTTGACAGCCGCGGTGCGCCCTTGAACCGTACCCAGTATCTCCACTGGCTGTTGCTTGATTGAAGGGTCAATGCCTTCAGCGACATCCTTGGATGGCGCAATAACAGTCTCCGGCTTCTGTGCCTCGCCCTCCTGTGCTCCGTCAGAGGCCTTCAGTAGGGTCTCAACAATCGGCGCCCGGATGAAGATCGCGCGGAACGGGTCCGCCTTGCCTCCCTCAGCCCCCAGGAATTTGAGATCCAGATCCGCCTGGAAAGACTCTGTCTGTCTCCCAAAATGATTGCGATTGACACGCACGTCCAGGCCGCCAATTAGCTCCTGTCCGCCGGCCTTTGTACGGTTGGCCGACTCGGCGAGCAGGATAAGGCCCGCGCATGTGCCCCACGTCGGCTTGCGCTGGACTTTGACGAAGTCGCGGAGGGGCTCGAGGAGGTTGCAGCGCTCGGCTATGAGGGAGATGGTGGTGGATTCGCCGCCGGGGATGACGAGAGCGTCGCAGGATGCGAGTTGGGCGGCGGTGCGGACTTCGAGGAAGGTGAACTGGGTGGCGGGGTGAAATTGGGCTGCGGAGCGCAGGAGTTGGGTGTGTTCGTTGAAGGCGCCTTGGAGGGCGAGGACGCCGACCGTGAATGTGTTTGAGGTGCCGAGGGAACCCATTATTAGAGATGAGTGAGGTTAATAGTAGCAATTGTTGGAGTTTGATGCGTTGAAAGATCGAAGATTTTTGACTCATGGTAAATAAGCTATATGGGGGATCGGGCCGTGGGGTTCCGGATAATCGTTTCTCCTCGGCGTTACTATCCCGTTGGCACTACTCCGTAAATTGTTGCCAAATGCAGGGTTCCGCAGTACGTACCAATCAGAGGGTCACATGGAAGGTCGCACCTGCACCGGCGTAATGACCAAGTCCCACCAAAATGCTGGAAATCTTGAAAACGGTGACGACCTCAAAGAACCCCACGTCCCGCTTTCTCCTTTCTCCATATGCTTCTCTGTCTTGCGTCCCGGGAGGGTTATCAACAGTAACGACAAGAACCGACTCTTGCACCCCGACAGCGACATAGAAACTACCGCCCAACATGCACGCCATACTCGTCTGGATCTTGTATCCCTTCCTCTTCACCGCCGCCCTCGCCATGTTCTTCTTCGCCCTGTCTCTGGTGCTGCCCCAGGCGGGCTTCGTAGCGCGCATCCTCGTGTCATATCTTGCCCTCGTCGCGTGCGCCCTATACGGCGTCACAGTCTCTCTCATCGCCCGGCCGTTCGGGCTCCAGCACTCTGCCCAATACGCCACCGGACGAGCCTTCGAGTTTGTGATGAAATACGGCGCCGGCATAAACGTTGTCATTGAGGACCCCGAGAACTACCTGAACACCGTCCGCCCTGCTGTCTTCATCGGTCCCCACCAGACTGAGCTCGACATCCTCATGCTCGGCGCCGTCTTCCCCACCCACTGCTCCGTGACTGCCAAGGCCAGCCTGAAGCGTATTCCTGTCCTGGGCTGGTTTATGGCCCTGTCTGGGACGGTCTTCATTGACCGCGGGAATTCGAAGAGCGCGAGAGGCGCGATGCAGGGCGCTGCGGACGAGATGAAGCGCAAGAGCCAGAGCGTGTGGATGTTCCCCGAGGGTACCAGGAGTTATGCCGAGGAACCAGGGCTGCTGCCTTTCAAGAAGGGCGCCTTCCACTTGGCTGTACAGGCTGGAGTACCCATTGTACCGGTTGTCGTCGCCAACTACTCGGATGTGCTGTTTGTAAAGAAGTACCGGTTCAATGGTGGCAACCTACGCGTCAAGGGTAAGACATACCTCCACTCCCCTAGTTGAGAATTCATACTAACTTTTCCGCAGTGCTCAAGCCAATCGAGACGAAGAACCTCACATCTGAGGATGTCGACGAGCTGGTTATCAACACCCGGAACACAATGATCACGACAATGGCAGAGTTGACCGCCAAGCAACGTGGAAAGCCAGTCCATATCGAGCCAAAACTTGGACTCTCAAAGGGGGGCGTTGTGAAAGCGAGCGGTGTTGAAGCGACAACATCGGCTCTGTCATGATAGACATTACGATTCATGCTTAACTATACAATGACGAATTATTAAGAGGATTGGCGCAAGCATACGTCGGGATGCCAATACCTGGGGTCGGGATACAGGAAGACGAGGGGAG
Source organism: Pseudogymnoascus sp. 03VT05 (assembly GCA_001662645.1). Lineage (NCBI taxonomy): Eukaryota > Fungi > Ascomycota > Leotiomycetes > Thelebolales > Thelebolaceae > Pseudogymnoascus > Pseudogymnoascus sp. 03VT05. The sequence continues at coordinate 38,820 of KV459492.1, read as the reverse complement.
ATGTGGCAGGGAGGTTAGATGGCCGAGAACATAGATCAATTGGGAGGATTGGGGATGTGGCTGGGACTACCATAGAGGTGCATCATGGCAACGATACCCGAGCAGGTTGAGGCGAGCGGAGTATAGGTTAGACCACAGTTTATTAAAATCAAGTAAGTATTACTTATTCAGCAACCAGCCGCGTCTTTTGCTCCCCCCGTTCGCGTTCCCGTTGTTCGAGGAGCAACTGGTCTACTTTCCTTAATAGGCAAGACAGCACTCGACCCTCGACTGATTCCGAGTCTACAGCCCAAGGTAAAGGGAGCTCCCACGGAGGCTACCCTCGTCGTTCGAGTAGACAGAGCACATGCCAGCATGCTGTCATTTCTGGGCTTGTTTTCCCTACCTGTAAGATTGTCTGTTCTTGTTGTCACCTTGTTCTTGCTGTCATGCTGGTTCAGCCGTCATCTCGTTCTTGGTGTCATCTTATTCCTGTTGTCATCGTTTTCTCACAGTCATCTTGTTCCTACAACCTCAAGCGTACCAAACCTTCTCCTCCTAGCTTGATCATCTGAATTTTAATATCCTATCCCTATAGCTGTTTCTACCTGTCCTATGCGCCGAACTCCCCCTTCGCACCTCCTTTTGTAGAAGCGAGAGGGAAAAGAGAAAGGGAATATCTAGAGTGGAGATTGTGCAAGCTGTGCCCACCAATCCCTACCCTCTGGCCACAACTTTTACAGGGCAGCAAGATGGACACAAGTTCCACGAGACAGTAGACAGCGGAGAGTATGCACATCACATCACCCAAAAACCCCCAAAACATAAAGATATTGAACGAATCCATTCGATTCCGGTCCAAAAAATAGACGATTTGGTAGCACTGATCAGCCCGTAGCATCATCAAGCATCCCACAACGCCTAATTACCCAGCCAAACATACATACAACCACCACCCCCCCTTCACTGTAATCCCCCCAGTGCCCTATTCGGGGCGTCCTGTAGTCGTTACCCTATTCACAGCCCTCCCGCAATTTTCATTACCCCAGCCAGCCAGTCTGCCAAACATCCCACCACCCACCCGCCATCCAGCCGAGCTGAGCTGAGAAAGCCTCCCCGTGCAACAAAACAAAAAAACAACCGTTACAAGCCATGCTTTTAGGATCCCAAAAACAAAAAATATCAGTTAAGAAGCGCTTCCTCCCAAGTTCCATGCCAAGCACACAAGGCAAAAAAACGCCCGTGATAAAAACGCCGCTGCAAAAAGAGCAAAAAAAGCAAAAATATCCCTCCCTTTCCCAAAAAATGCCCGAAAACCGACGATTTCCCGCCCATAAAACCATGATGCCAAATTTCTGCGCAACTTGGAAAAAAACGCTAGCGCCTCGCTCAAGATGTGATTTGTGAGCAACCCAAACAAAAAAATAATTGGAAAAAAAGAACATTAAAAGAAGCAAGTTTCATGCTATGCCGATATGCCGGTTTGGTGTGCCGGTTATGTGAAGGGTGAGTAAAGAGTTCGAAAAATCCGCACACGAGTATCCATTTTTGGTTTCAGGACGAAACCCGTCTTCTGCTGCTGCTGTTCGCAGGGTCGGGGGTGATAGAGAGAGTGCGGGATGTTGGTTCAAAAGACATGCAAGAAGCGCGCAAGTGCATCAAAAGTAGGAAGTGCGTCTCCCATACGAAATGCCTGCCGTAGCCCGTGAATGAGTTGCGGGTTTGTGGGACACGAGTCCCGAGTAACTGTTTTCGTTGTTCCAGAAAGAACGGCGGCGGAGTACCATCAGTGAAGGGGTCCCTCGAATTCGGATCGTCGAACTTAAATAGCAAGCTGGAGCCACCGGTTGCAACGGCCCGAGGTCATTTGCAATTGGCTAGTCCAACTTTATACTGTCTTCGTTGATCGATTATCCTCGGATTGCTGTCGGTGTATGAGCCTCGCCGAACACAGACGCGTTGTGGGCGTCATAGGGATACATCCGGGACGTACCCGTGACAAAGCCAGTCATAGGAGCCGGGGACACAGAGCGTTGAACGGTCCCAGATCCATTCCTACTCGCCATAGCAGGCCGCTGCACCATTTGCATCATGAGAGGCGAACTATTGTCTGGGGAAGAAGATTCGGAATCGACCACGCAGCCAGTGTTGCTATCATTGGTTCCATCATACTGGGCAGGACGCGAATTTAAAGTCCCATCCTTCAATGGCGGAGAGTTCTTCGCAGATCCAAACTAAAACAGTCAGCGTCTATAATCCTTCCTGGTAGCGTCGAATGGTACGTACAAAGCAATACTTGTCGAGGAGTTCGTTGTATGATTGGGAGGCCAACGGAGGCTGCTCAGCCCCGTTAGGTCTAAGGGTGCTAGATCCGGTGTGGTGACCTAGAGGAGCCCCAACGGGCCGGGATGATGCCATCTCAGCGGTCGCCTTGGTAGCAGGGGATGCGAGAGATTTCAAAGGCTGCCTATGCTGCATTGGCTTTCGGCGAATTTCAGGGCGGTCCCCTCTGTTGGCAGCCTGGATAGCAGCTGATATCGACACGCCGAAGTCATAGCGGTTGGAGAATGCCTGGCCACTAGGGCTTGGAGCCTTCTTTGCCAGACTATCGGTGCTCAAAGTCACCTCAGACCGTACCCCCTTTAACCTTCCATTCCCGGCTCCAAAGTTGTTGGATTGTGTTGAATAGGGGAATCGGTACTTCGTAGCAGGGTTATCAAATCCATCTGCAAAATCATCCTCGAAGGTAGTTGGAGTTCGTCGGCTCGACGGTCTGTTGCCACTTCTGGGAAGTCCGGTAGTTTGTCGGGAAGATGAGCCTTGGGTAACCTTCTTGCCGTTCATCGGCTTCATCTTCTTCCTGAAGTCAACTTGGAAGTTGGTATTGTTGTTGTTGTCCCAATATTCCACGCCGTTGACACAATACTTGACGCAGAAGAACATTGTCTTTGCCTCCAAGTTGGCCAGGTCGGCGAGCTTGATCGTGAAGTTAAACCTATCATATCCGTCATTTTGGAGTTTCCGGCGCACGTCGTTGGTGTATTCGGCGAGGACCTCGGAGGTTGTCTTCCAATAGTCGAGAGTGAAACGAGCGACGACGGACTTGTTGAATGCTAGATTGGCAACAGCAACTGAACCGATCAGCATCTTGTTATCACTCGACAGGTAGAACCTTTCCACGCGGACAGGGAGCTGTAATCTATCGTATGTCTCTGCGGGGAAATTGGCTAACGTGATCTCCCACTCGAATGGAAGACGGTCTTGGCCCTCCTCATCGCTAAACGGAAACTCGGAGTCGCTGGCGTAAGCCTCAACAGGCGACGATCCAGCACTGACGGCGAGAGGTCGGTCCACCTGGAGGAAATGACGAATGTGTTCGAGGTGAGAGTCGAAGTGGACGGCTTTAGAGAACGTCGGTGTCCCAGGCATGCTAGAAGGCCTCCGTCTCGATGATGGTCGAAGTGCAGGGCGAACGAGCTCACCAGACTTCTTGCGAACCATTGGAGGTTTCCGAGACCGGCTGCCTTCGCTATCATCGGTCTCATCATCGTCGGTCTCGGTGATGGGTGTGTCGGCCTGCTGTTGGTGCCTCATCTCGTTTAAGTATAAAGATGTATCTGTGTTAGAGCGGGAGTGAGAGATCTTGATAGCCGATGGTGAGAGCTTCTGCCCAGGATTCCCATTTGCAACTTCCAAGTTGTCTGCTTGTGGCGGCACGATGAGGCTCAAGGGTTTCCCTGTATGTTTCGTCTCCGCATCGTCATCACTTGGTGAGCTGGCTCGATGTTGCGCGATGTTCCTGATCGCAGCCTGAAGTTCCGAAAGCTTCTCAATCTGCCTTCCTCTCGGCTTTCCGGACTCCTCATCATCACTTGAGTTTTGTGCAGACTCGGGCGGCGAGAGAATAACTCCAGATGGCAACTTAGACTCGTCAGTCACTGGTGGCGGAGACTTGCGGAGGTTGACGTTATGTTGCAAGCTGCTCCTCTCTCGGTCAGTCATAGGAAGTGCAGTGTCGGCGCCATCGTTGGTTACGAATGAAGCCGACTTGACTGAAGGTGTCCGGCGGTGACGAGTCAGATATGATGCCGATCGTGGTAATTCCGGTCTCTGGGAGACAGGTGATGAAGGAACCGGCTGGCCCGGTAAAAATGAACCTCTCCGGCTAGTTGCAGGAGAAGATGGACCAGAGGACGCGGGGGATCGCTGGCTGGGGGGTGTGTAAGGCATTCGTACGGCTGATATGGGCAATATCAAAGGGGCGAACGGGGGGGTTATAGGAAGATGTTGATTCTAATCGACGAGGTTTGTCGAGAAGATTGTTTAATTCGTAACAAGCATGGGGGGTTTATGTTCGAATAAATATAGGACCTCGAGTCGTTGAACCTAGAGCAAGGAAGCACTTCGCGTCAGCCAAGAAGTGCATTATAGGGAAGAATATATTTGAGGGGCAACAGGGGGAACAAGGCGAGGAATGAAAGGATGATAAATGCGGTATGCGCGCGAGGTGAGAGATATGTGGCGAGGATACTTACGACGAGTCCCAAGTTTATCAAGTTTATCGCTCGACAGCGAGGGGATTGTTGTTTGCTGCGTAAGAGAGAAGAGAGAGAAGGTACGACCGGAGAAGTTTTAAACACGGCGTATTCCAGCTACGTGCAAACTTTCGGCGAGGAAAGAGCGAGGGGGGGCGGCGATGCCGGAGAGTCGTGGGTGTTCCAGAGGTTCCAGAGACTCGGTGTTGACGCGGGCAAAGACACAACCTGGGGAAAGGTTTCAAATGAACTTTTTTGTAGAACCAGTTTTATTGTCTTGCCTGGCCCTCCAGAGAGCGCGGGGAAGACTCTTAATAGATTCGTTGGTGGGAATTGATTGGAGGCGATAGTGTCTCAGCGGCGATGACGTCTACTTGTGAATAACCTCGCTTGACCTCTTTTTCTGGATCACTGAATGACAGGAAGTAGTCAGATGGAAGAATCAGATGAGGAATAAAATATTTCAACGTGAGGAGGCTGGCGATGGCCTAGATAATAAGTATGACCAGAAGAAGAAGAGGTGAAGAAGAGGAGGGGGGATGGAGGAGGAGAAGAGGGTAGGTAATTATTTGGAGCAAGCATAGTATTCCTGCGAGATACGCGGGTCAACAGGATTTACATGGGGGAAGGCTACCAACCATCAACCATGAACAACCACCATTGACCACTAAGTGCATCTTTAGGGCGAGTTATGGACGTTGAGTGGAGAATCAGATTTAGTGACATCCTCGACCCTTGTGTGATACGCCACTTCAAGGTACCGTCTAGATTCTTCCCATGATTCTCCCCATGGCGCCCACCCAAATGTCTGGAATACCTCACTTTGGGTTCGTATTGTGTGTGCGGTTTCGTTGTATTTTATTGTATGTTTATTGTATGTTTATTGTGCATTTTATTGTGTGTACTGCTAAATATTGATATATTGGCATATTGACATACTGGCATACTGGCATGATATGGTAGGTATAATATAAATTGCTATACTCGACGACGCGTACTCGCTACATCCGTACGTCTCTGCATCGACCCTTCTTGTCACTCTACTCCCCACCGGCGTCTTCCTTTTACATATCTACAATATCTACAATACACATCATTAAACCTCAATAATAGATAAACAAAAAGACCTCAACAATCTAATTGTGCATATATTCTGTCTATTTTTGTACTCTGACCGTACTATCTACTGTGCTCAAAGCACAAGCACAGGCACAAAGCACAAGTGACAAAGACTCTCCCGTCTTGTGTTTTGTACGTATACGCACAATACCGACATCATCCTGACCCTCTGCCAACTCTTGTCCCTGGGCTATTCTGATAGCGTACCAACGAAGAAAAGGTATGCTGCTAGCAACTTCCCCCATGGGCTATGCTGTGCCCTGGTGTGCTCCCCCGTACTCCCCATATTCTCCATAATCTGACCTGTTTCTGTGCTCCCCTAGGCCTCTGACCTCGACAATAGTGGGCTCATAATGCACTCGAGGTGGACACAACAGTGGGCTCACGGTGGAAACACAGTGGAGTTGGAGCTGCCAACTTTGATTCTGTCGCCACAAACATCATTGAATCTGCCCACAAATACTCCAGATACTACTACATAATCCGGTGCAATGTACGAACACTAACCGTGGCAGTGGTTATATGACTTGGTTATGAATGGTTATGGGCTATTTCATATGCATCCGATGACTACTACTATTGGTACTCGATCCAAACGCCGGACCGTTCGCATTGTTCACACGGCAGGATGTCACGTCAATATCGCCCCGGCTTTTCTTCCTCTACAAGGCGCACTCTGATCATGGCGTCACAGTGCTCCGGATCGATGTTTCAACCCTTTCCATTCGGCGTGCTCGCTGATCAAAAAGCAACACGCACGTCCCTGCGGTGCAACCATTACCACGCAAAGGAGGCGGCTCATCCTATCCTCATCCTCAATTCTTGTCCCCTTTACCAAATCACTTACCTTATTGGGATTCATCATATCCGATCGCCCCTCTCGCCGACGTCGCAGAAACATAAACGAACTGATAACGAATATTCGCCACAGAGCTCTGAGTTTTTTTTCTACTCAGTGCCGCTGTTCCAGGGTATGATTGGCCCCAACACCCAGCCAGAAATTCCTTGCATGGGCCAGTACGTGGATCCGCTGGCGCACGCTCGCCAAAATTCCCTGGCGCGAACATGCCGTTGGCCCACATCCGATCATGCTAACATGCTAGTCGCACGCCGCCTTGGGTGGATCCTTGTCTTCCTCTTCCCTGGCTCGGTGGCGCCAATTGTGGCTTTTTTTGTCATTGAGCCTGGGGGGGGGGCAGTCGGTGATATCGAGAAGACAGAGATTGGGAATGTCACCTTTTCTCACCGTTTCCAAAAGAAAAGTCACGTAATCGGTGATCACCAGGGAGGTCGCAAAGTGTCACCGTCACCGCTACTGTTACCTCTGGTCATGTATAACAGAGACATTCGATATGGACACCGCCACGTCTCTCTCCCTTATCACGGGCTTAAACACCTGAACACCCCCCAAATGATAAGGCGACTGACTGACCCCGTCCATTCCGGCCAACTCCATCGCACACAATGGCCACAATGGCGTCCTTTGAGCTCCTCAGCACACCAAAAATATGGAGACTATGGTGCGAGGTGGAGCAAACATTGCCTTAGGGCCACGGCAGCATCCCTGTGGCTACATTCAACTGTATCCACTGCATCTTAAGCTGAGGGGCTCTCCAAACATCGAAATCGTTCCCTCTTCCCATCGATTCCCCCTCGCTGAGAAAGCAGAAAGCAGAAAGCTCGAAGGAGGCGTATCGCCGATCCACCCGGCTTACCTACTTCGTCTGACGCCGGCGAGCGGGACGGGCGGAGCACACCCATTCTTTGAGCTCCTCTCTCTCCAGTACTGCTCAGCACTGTAATTACCCTGCCATGGCATTTGGCATTTGTGGTTCATCGGCGCATCTTTTGAAATTTGCATGACTCTAAGTCGATTTTGATGGCAGCGCTTTTGCTACGTTACCTCGTATCTTCATTTATTGTGCATTCGATTATATTGCACTACTGTACCTTATGCACTACTGTACCTTATCTGAAAGTTTTTTCGGCTGTCGCGGAGCTAGACGACGGGTTCAAGGCGAGGCCAGGCTCTAGGGCGCCGATCTTGCGACGGGCTGTGGCAGGGCTCTATCGCTCGCTTTATTGGCCTCTTCCGCGGAGTGCAGTTACCATTGGTACGTACAGCCACTGCGCTCGGCCAGTTTGTGTTTTTTCTCTTCATAAGTACAAACACTATCGTCAGAATGAACTCGCTCTCGCCGGCGACAATACTTGACTTGGAGATAACGGTCAAAAGTTTGGCCTCTATTTCGCTATGCTATTGTGACCAGGCAGGCAACTCAATACAGAGAAAGCCACGAGTCAGGTGGTTTAGCCATCCGATATTCACCTGCAATGCTGGCTCCCCCCTTCTCCGTCTATCCTGATACCTCGCACACTACAAATGGTATCGAAAGCACCAAAACCCCTCTCACCAGCCAATCATATCCCCACACCCCCCCATCCCCGCAGCCTCGTCGCGCGGGATGTCTCAGCAAACGGCCATGCTTTGCTGGGGGCCACACAGCATTGCATCGCCATCAAATCAGCACAAACAGGATTTCCTGCCCTACGCCCACATTGCGGTGAGCATAAAGGAGGGGTATATGTGCATAACCCATGCAATGCAGCACCCAGGGAACAGGTTACTCGCCAATGCGGGCTCGTCAGTTTACAGTAGGTGTGCGCCACGCAGGCCATAGATGCGCCGCGCCATGCAGCTGCGTGCTTCTGGTCTATAATGGCTTGGTTATCTCGTGGCTTTTCGCTGGAGGGGTTGAGACATGGTGCTTGGCAGGTGGCTGTTGCTCCTTCGACGATGCGCGAACTGAGATAAGGCCGTTTGCGGGCGCGCGCGGGGTTCCCTTAACGAAAGTAAGGTGGAGACGAGTGCCAATCACAGCTGACTTGACTTCCCCTCAATTCAATCGAGCGAGTGCTGATAACTGTAGTGTACTGTAGGTAAAGCAGTCCGAAGTTTGGATCATTGTCTCCCAGCACCCGCGTCGTGGAAGGTCATTTGAATCAGAGGCGGCACGCTTCTGCATCATGTCGCGATCCCCATCGTATTTCGCATGATTACATCCGCGCATCCCTCTCACCCATGCCGATCATTGCCGCACATGGGTTGGCTATTAATATGCTCTGACCCATGCTACGAGCACAACCCCGACCGAACTCGCAGCAACATACGATCCGTGTCCCGTCGTCAGCCTCAGGTTCTGGCCGCCCTTGGCGAAAACCAAGCATGTCTAGTTGGGCAGGGGAAGCTGCCGTCCGTCGTTTCCAGCCTCGCCGAGCAGGGCCTGGAAGGTTTTTCGCGACGAAACACGCGGTTTGGCAGGATCGGCGTGGCGCTTCGGAGCGACAGATTGGGCTGCGTTTCATAGTATTATAAGAGGAAGATTGGATCCGAATTGTCTGCAGGATGCAGCAACGTACATACGGGCAATGAAATGCACCAATTTGTATATTGACCTCCCTCTGGGCGACGGGGGTTCAAGGTGTTCTGGGCGGATCTGTTCTGTACCGTGTTATTGATTCTACATCTCATCCGCAAACCAACCTCTCCGTGTCTGACATCTTGAAGACTTCAATGATCTATTTATTTTCTGTTGAGTTTGTACCCCGGAGAAGCAATATTTCCAGCTCCACAGTACCGGGCCATGTAACCCCAACACCTGACTTGGAAATTGCGAAGGATGCTTTTGCTGTCGCTGGATGTCACCTGAGTCGTACCGCCTGCGCATCATAGTCAGAATACTCGCATCACAGCCACCGTGTCCTACAGTAAGCAACAGCACAGCACAGCATGTCCACCACACGCCACGCATCACCACGTCGATGCAATCCCCATCCCGCTCGCAACCCTGCCATCAAGTCGCCAGCCAGCACTTGAAATACACTACAGCATCCCTAACATCGCTTTCCCCGCATTTGGGACGCACGCACGTCCGCTCGCAGCGTCGCGTCTACCTGCACCGTCCTTCATTCTGGGGAAGTCGCACGCAGCTCAGCGACGGCACGCAAAGGGGCTGATGAGGGGTTGTGTATGCACATCGCACATCAACAGGATCCATAGCCCCTACCTATCCTACTCCTCCCACACGCACTCCCCATCCCATCCCATCCCCACCGCTCATTTGCGCACAGATGGTGCGACGCTGCGACGCCGCGCGCCCTCGTCGTCTCGAAGCGGCAATGATTCCTCGCCGCGCAAGCTGACTGTGCGTGCGCTAAGGTTTCGGTAGAGAGCTGCTTGCACTTCTCACCGCTCGCCTGCCGCTGCCTGCCTTGTCTGACGCCTGAGCGCCACCAGGTAGTTAAGTCAGACAGCGGCGTGCCGAGATCCGCCAGAGCGTCGTGATAGGCTTGGGGAGAGTTGTTTGGTAACGTATCGTACTGGTCGGTCTGCGTGGGATCGTGGGTTTGGGGGATGTGATATGCACGGTGCTGGCTTGCTAGCTACTGTATGCTGATCCCTGGGGAAGCGATGGTGAGGCTCGTGTGGTGAGGAAGATGGGATGAGGGGGGTTCAATGGTGGAGATGCTTATGGGGACTGTACGTACGATGCAGCCGCGTTCAGTAGTGAAGGTGGGGAGAACGGGCGAGCGAGCACGCTGGCGTACAGTAAACTCCATATGCACCTTCCATCCCATCCCCATCCCTTCGAATGCACCAAACCCATCCAACCCCCGCGCGGCGGCTAGGTTAGCTGAACCTGGTTGGTATGAAAGCCCAGACCTTCACCAATCCCCTGCCCCCAGGCCGCGCCACCAACCAAACCAGCTAGCCTGCCCACGAACCTCACAACAGAAACGGATCTTTGCTTTGGCGAGAGACGAGAGACGGGAGGTGTACAAGGCCTGGTACATGCACGTCGCGCAAGGGGGGTTTTTTTTGTTTTTGTTTACCTAACACGAGAGATGATGTCATTATCAAGGATGGAGCTGTTTTTTTGCTTCCCTGGCAGAAAAAATGCGCAAAAAGCAAGTACGATGCGAAATTAGACGCTTGGTATGATTTTGACGCTGGATGGGGATATTGCTCTTTCGAGGTCTTTTGGGGATTTTGGTCTCCGCTTTGTTTGTGTGGGGGCCGCTGGTGGGGAGTGGGGCGTTGACATGTTGAGATTCTGGTGGGGTGTGGGGGGTTGATAGGGGGTAGGTGCTTTGGTGTGGGTTTTGGTTGATACTGTGCCGCCATCGATGGCGAAAAATGGTGGCAAGGAGTGAGCAACTCGACTTTCTCGGTGATTGGTGCTTCAGGAAGGCGATGAGCGAGGCGATGTGGTGGGGATAAGGTTACACGGGCTATGTTCGAGCAATACTGACTAACACTGGTACGAAGTGAGGACAAACTGATCGGCCGGAGCTCGACGACTCAACTCGGGGGCAAAGTACGTGGACTTAAGGTTTGTCTATTCGGGCAGCAACAATCTCTGTTGAGGAATTTGCCACCAAATATATTGAGAGAGGTGGTTTTGTAGGGGATTTAAGCCTACATGCCTTTCGATTTGGGGTTACACAAAAACGGATACGGAATGTAAGTACTGTTCTATACTATTTCTTGCGATCGAAGATCACTGTGGCGATCAGTATCAGGGTTCTCAGGGTTATTGGTGCTTATCAGCTTTATATCATCCCTCCTGCCTCATTGTCCACAATCCTTTTTCTCGAGCACACAGACCACTGTGTCCTCTCTCTTATCTTGTTTATTTGTGGCTTGTCGCACTGCACCGCCCTCGGTTGCGCCTTCCATGGCTTTGAGACAGCATAAGGAGCGACAACGCAGATATCCTCTTTGGGGAGTCCGAGCGGTAAGCTCGGTTTGTTCCATTATACGTTTCTCATACATTTCGTGCTTCCCCTACCTCATACACCGTCATCATGCCTAGAGTCAAGTGCTGTAGGTCAGTGAGGGTCACTTGGACATCCGGATATCACCTTCCTCCGGCGTCAACTCCCTGTTTTTCCGCGCAAATTGCCTCGTGGTAGCAACCAGCGTTTGCACGTGTTAGTTAAGTGGGAGGAGGGTTTGAGTAACGCTGGACGGCTTTCCCCAAGCGGGGATCCCATATCGTGACCACCGGAACGCCGGACTCTCTTTTATGTCGGGCTAAGGCAGGAAATCGTGCAATCTGGGATGCAGAAGGAGTAAGCCGTGCATGGAGATACAGTATTTATGCTGTTGAACGACTGTCTAGCTTTGCATTTTACAGGTTTAACAGCATGTTATTTTATTACCTTGAAGGTTTGCCGCTGTGCTTGCTCAGTTCTCATCTTCGGTTGCTACTACCTATCTAGGTAGTAATAGACATCTTGGGGTCAAAACTTGCAACATTGTGCATCCTAAACGAGCATGATAACGCTCGACATACATACAGCTATGTTCTCATCTCCGTAGCGTTTTGCCTCATACAAATTACACTACACAACTCACCGCATCCCAACCCCTCAGATCACCCATTCTCTGCACGTCACTCCCACTAGCCCCCCTCTCCATGCACCTGGCCGAAACTCACCACGACTCGTAACCCTGCAGCGGCAAGGGCTGATAATGGTGATCTCCGTCGTCGCAGATATTCTCAACGCGCTGGATATGAGCACGGCAGCTATCTATCATCTCTGGGCCTCCCACGCTCACCGCCTCTGGGACATGACTCGCTCCCAGGCTCTCCCATGGCCGAATCCCTACCTGTTCTACCCCTGGGGCTTGAGGTTTGAGGGGAAATGTGCGGGGAGTGGGAGCGGGGTCGGAGTAGCTGGTGGGAGGTTTGGGGGAGATTGGATGGCGGTCAAGTGGGATGGTATCACGGCTTGGATGAGGTATCTCGGCGTTATCGCGCGGGTTTCTGTGTTGGGATTCCCTCGGTTCTGGGTCAGGTGGTTTTGTGAGGTCGTTATTATGACCCCCTCGGGCTCTGCAAGATGCGAGTATTGTTACGAGATCGGCATATGGTCATGAATGAGGTCAATGATACCTGCAGGCCGTCGGCCGAGTATCAGGGTCAGTTCTTCAGCGGAGACAGGTACAGCCCGTCTTTGTCTTCTATAAGTCACTTCGTGGCGCCGTGACAAAGGGATAGCCCGCACACCCCTATTCTTGTAGATATATTCTTGTAGATATTCAGATCCGTCCACCCCGAACAAACGCCGTTCACCCACCATCCAGGATCTGAAGAGGCTAGACCCCTCATTTCTAAAGGAGGCGTGGAGAGGAGGGGGCGAAGAAGTGAGGGGGCGTGGAGGTGAGGGGTCGGGGAAGGCAAGGAGGCGGGTTGTCAAAGGGGGTTGGGAGGCGGAGTGCAAATCAACCGTTCAATAGTATGCTTATGGCGCCACTAAGTGGTGGATAGGATGGGAGAGCTACAGTACGGCGCCAAAAGTGTCCGTACGGGTCAGTGCTCAAATTGCAGTAAACGACTGTCTTTTTGTGTGGGAAAAGCATAGACCCGTACGGAAACTTATGGCGCCGTACTGTATGTTGGATAATCGGCTCGGCGACGGGAGGTGTGGAGTGAGGAGGTGCTGGGGTTGATGCGAGGCATTGAACTCTGCAGTATGCCGCCTAAACCTTGTGCAATGAATGATAGTACGTATTTAGCAGGTGGTGGTTGCCATATGAGAAGGCTGCATCCTAACGGTTAGAGAGATGAAGGTGGGTGCTGGACGGCACAATATAAGTGGGAGGCCCGATCCGGATGGAAGTGGATCGTGGACATCTTACGGCGTGGCGCCTGCGACGATGCGAGCGCGACCGAAGATGGTAGGGCTCCGCCGTGGAGGAGTGTCGAGGTGGGGAATCCGTAATGCGATGGATCACTTATGTCGAACCTCGACCTAGGCAGAAGAGGGGCTGACTAGGAAGCTGCGAGATATACGTCTTTGCTTGGCGACACTTTCGATGGAATGAGGGCCTGGGCGATTGGCGAACATGGGCAGTTTACGTACGCGCGCGCCGTACGGGTTGCTATGGTCAATCTATCGAGGTTTCGTGTGCATCGGTCGTAGCTATTATTGATATCAGCTCCCTGTAGGGGTGGTGGGCCTTGCTGGGTTTACATGCTGTCAGTTATGTGAGAGTGCTAGGATACGCGAATACGTGCATCCTCTACGGGAAAGCCATCTCTGGACAGCACGTTTTATCCCTGGCCGTTGTTGCTGCGAAGAACACCTCCTAGCCATTGATTGCGCGACATCACGCTGTCCTGACACATCTAGACCGTTTACCTCACCCTGTACGACACTCACTGCACTGGGTAGGCTATGTGCAGTATCACCAGTATGGCCACAAGCGATAGGGGGATTCTACAGCGGCCTCTCGGCACCTTGAGCATCTCCGTGGACATCGCGGCTCGAATCGAATCGTCAGCGCATGCATAACTGTTTGATCATCTGTGGGCCTGCAGCTGGAGAGTAATGCACGGCACCTATCGGCGGCAAGTGCAATTGTCCATCAGCAGAACATATCCCTCAGTTACGGGCCACTCTTTCCTCAATATAGGAATTCGGATTCGACGTTGTGCATGCCGCAATCCCACTGTGGCTTGCCGAGAACGGATACAACGCTGTGGCAAAGAAACGGCTTACTTGACGTTGCCACGGCGGCGCGGATGAAGAATTATATATATTATAAATGGTCGCCGCCGCCGACCCTTCAGGGATCCAGCGATGCGGGCTCCTAGTGTTGTGGCGTCGCACCGCAGTAAGTTTGTCGATACATGTTTCAGATGTACACGCGATTAGGCGCTGTAGCGACCCATGCATTGCGCCATTGTGGTGTCTGGGCGCACCCCTCACCACCCCACCACCGCCATCCTGCCAATACCACCTTGGCAGTGTTGTTGAGCAATTCGCCGCCGCCATTGAGTCACGAGTAGGTTGAGTGCCTGCGGTGCGGCATGGGAAATCTTGTCAGCATATCTAGATGATGAGGTGGCGGGGACACGGCATTCGATGATTGAAGAGTGTGATGGCACGAGATAGGGGCAATCTATGCTGTGCTCTCGTCGGCTCCCTTAAATGGCAGGCATAGGAGATTGGAAGTTTCCGTCTCGGCTCTTTGTGAGGGATTGCGGATTTCCGCTCTGGGGATAAGGGGCGTCAGGGAAGCCTCAGGGAGAATTGCCTGATGTTGAAGGTACCCCTTATCAAGGGAGTAGCATATGTAAGTGAGTACCTCTACCTATGCTTTGGCATTGGGTACGTACTAGATTTCCTTATTTACTAGATGGGGGTTCTGTATATGATCAATTTTATATGTCTTCCTTGCCCATTGCAAGTTCAATCAACTGTCTCCATGTGCAATTGACCTCTTAGATATCTCTGGGGTTGACATGACTATGCTACAAGTCCTAGCACGGGAGTATCTCTCTATTTACTCTGTCTCTGTCTCTGTTTATAGCGCTCTGATCTCTCATCTGGTGGGCCGCTCCTTGCCAGTCACCATTTTATAAGTCCCTCGGAATCTTCGGAGATCCTCTCCGAACGGCTGTCTCTCTATACGGGGCTCTAAAAGCCGTTGTTAGCCGTTGCCGTCGATGAGAAGCCACAGGGCGCCAGTGCCCAAGTGCGACGTCGATAAGCACAGAGGCTATGCACCGGTGCAGTTGGTCTGCTGATCCAGAGTTGGAGACAGCAGTTGAGGGAGATAGGAGGTATTACACGTGGCTATGGTCCCAAGACCTTGAAGTGAGCCAGCTTGGGTAGTGCTTAGCGGGAGCCACCAGGGACGGCGGGACAACTGCCACCTGCCATGGTAGGATTATCTGTCTCCTGTCTCCTTCCCCGAGTCCTCTCCCGTCTCCTTTCCCGTATCCTCTCCCGTCTCCTCTTCCGTCTCCCGCCACGGATGGCGGGACGAACCGCTACCAGTCACGCATAGCCGTGAGTGTCGGGAATCGGTAGAATTGCCGTGAACTACGTATTTCACACGAACTAGCATGAGCAACGGCAATGGGTGACAACCATGTTGGTAACAGAATCGCTACGACGGCACCCTGGGATATGGGATTCACTGCACAATCACAATCCATAAGCTGTACAGCTTCATGCAACAAATATAAACATGTTCAACCTCTTGCTAACTATACCCGATAGTAAAATGAGTAAACGACAGGACTAGCTATAAGAATCGAATATCTTCAGGAGAAAGCGGGTACGTCTTCAAGTCTTCATGTATAGAGGGCAGATATCTTTTCCGTTCTACTTCTAGCAGAAACTCAACCTCTCCTTCAGAACATCTAAGAACTCATCATTGCGCAAAGGTGGATCCGATTGGGCCGACCTTGATGTTGGAGTAGGTGACCGAAGCGCTCGCTGAACCAGACTCGACGTCCGCGGGAACGCCGGACGAGGTAGCGCAAGAACCACGAACGGAGCCGAGCTTGGTCGAGTCAGTTGGGTAGGTGGAGTCGAGCCAGAGCATGTTGGAGTAGTGGTCATCCCAGAGAGACATGACAAGCACCATTCCCGCGCCGAGAGCCTTGCTCATGGATGCCATCCCGCCGTGGTCCGCGAAGCTGGTATTGTCACCGAAGGCAATCTTTTGCGCATCGCAGTACTCAGTGGTGACGGAGTTGCCGCTGACACCCGCGATCGTGGACTCCGAGTTGGGGATGGTCTTGCCGTTCTGGACGTAGAAGCGCTTGATTTCTGTTAGGGGGTTCCCGATGAACTGCGTCACAACCGTGAACACCTTGCTGGTGTCAACAGTCATGCCTTTTCCGTAGAAAGAGGTGTCGCCTTGACGGTACGAGTTGAAATCGCATCCGTCAGGGTCGCATGTGCCTCCGTAACGGTCGGCTGAGTAGGTTCCTCCACATCCATCACCGTCGCACATTGTCTGGGTGATGGTGTCGCAAGAGTGCGGTGTGTACGCCGTCGCCATGGAGTTGGCCTCCCAGATATCCATCTCGGCGCAGCAAGAGCCGTGGCCTCCAACACCAGCATTGGGGTCGTTAGAGGATGGTACCCATCCTTCGGCGTTGCCCTAGACAAAAGGTAAGCAAATTAATGGAAACAGACTGTCAAATCGAGCTTACCATGCCGTTGATGAACTTCAGATCACGCGGACATTGAGCATCACAGTATCCAGTTCCGTACTTGGCACCGGCCTTGTTAGTAGGGTATTTGCTCATTCCTCCGTCCTTGTCCATGGAGACAAAGTAGAGGGCGCCGTTCAGGCCGCAAGGAAGTTGTGAGAGATCCACATCAAAGGTGAACTCCTGGTCGAGGAGGTTAAACATCTGATAGTTGGTATCATCTGCCATGAGGTATGTTCGGGAGCCAATGTTGGTGGCGTACCCTCCCTTCGTGACAAAGGTCAACTTGTTCGAATTTCCGCTCACGTTGATTCCGTACGTGCCTGGGTAATCACCACCCTCAAGGGCACAGTTCGTAGCGCAGGATGCGTTGTCTGGGCAGAGCGTGGCGTCCCACTCGTTGTCGGTGTAGCAGTTGGTATAATCACCGACCTTGTGGACCCATCTCCAGTTCGAGTCGAGCACAACCTTTCCTGACTGCGATGCGCAGCTGGTGCCTCCGGTGCCGGTGCACTTTGACCATGTCATGGAAGGGTGCGTCTCCGCCTGTTCGGTGCCAACCTGCTGCGCGCTGGCAGCGGCGATGAGGGAGAGGAGGATAGCTTTGGTATACATGATGGTAAGATGATCAGATGCTTGATGTCTGTCGGACGATTCTTTTTCCTCTGGGGGGAGAGGGCCGTTTTATACTTGACGCCATCGCCTCAGGAACAAGAACTGGTCTGGGAAAGAAGATTCCAAGAAGTCCAATTTGGAAACGGGTCCTCGATCTCCGCCTTGGAAACTATGAAATTCAATGGGGCTATCGGCTCGTCGGGAACGAAGTGTTGATAAAAATTCATATTCAAGACCTTGATGTTGTTTTGGCTGTCAGAATTATAGTAGGGCGCATAATGAAGAGGAATTTTCTCGGTGGTATCAAAGACTACTTGTTGGCAGAGCTGGCGTCTTTACCGTGGGTATCAGCTACAAGCTGGGCAGCTATCATTATTCCATGGCTATTTGCGACTCTCATATTAGAAGGAACAGGTGACTGGATATCTTGATCTGATCAACCTTAGGCCAGGGAAACTTCACCCCTTGGGGAAGAAGCCCTCTTCCCCTTACTCTAAATGATTCGATCTGCACGGAATCCAGGTTATGATTCCGGAAGGCAGGGTTCCCTGTTGGCTTGTGTGCGGCTTGAGGATATGGAGAAATGATGCACCGATTGTGCTTCTAGAAATTCAGCCTAGAGACGCGAGGAGGCTGGTAGAGATGGCTCGCGAGTGGTTCAACCTGCTCCTCCCTATGTGAAAACCCGTTCCTGTGAATGAGTCGCGGACGCGTCCTTCTTGGCCGGCACAAACAGCCAAATGGGCAACGAACGTCAAAATAAGGAACAGCCCAATCACTACGAACCTTCGAAATCGGATTAATTGCACAGCCCATGGCAACCGTGCGGATAAACCACCAATGCCACCGGCAATGCACAGCGGAGAATACAGCTAGTGTATTCGTGGGGCCGTATCTACCTGAAACCATGGGTCAGAAGCCGCCCAGGGGTATCCTAGAATGGGCTATCGAGTGAGTGCAAAGTTCCGGACGAAATACCGAAGACAGCATGATAGAGAAATGTTCTGTTTAACATCCTTTGGATGATTGTGATAAGCCTTATATTGCGTTGTAGACAGGCACGAGGGGAAACAGCCACATTTGCACGGTATAGTTTGAAGCCTACGAGGTTTTCTTGCATGTACTATCAGAATGTGTTTGTATACGCGTCGTCGTTAGAAATATGGTGGCGTTGATCAGTGACGATCGTGGCTGATTTTAGTATTGTCGGTTGGAAAAACCTGGGGTAAGTGGATTAAGCCACCCCCGTATACCCCGCCATACGGGCGAGGCATTGACTACAGCACGTCCCTAGTGGTGAGCTACTCTCGTATCCGCAGGACCGCAACTATAGAACTCTATACCAACGGTACATGAATCTCGGCATTTTGTGCCACAGAATGTAGTCATCTCCCGTATAGTCGTGGCGCGTCTTCGCCGCGCGCTTGCACGGAAGAAACATCATCGAAGTGATAATACTCGTAGTCTTGAGATAGAGCCTAAGCAGATGCAACCGGCGGGCCGCCAGGTGCGAAGTGAATCCCCGGCATGGCATCTACCGACCCAAGGCTCGACATGCGGGGGAAAGGAGTAAGGAGTTAAGAAGCCCCTGTTGCTATACCCCATCACCTGCCTCGCTAAGCTAATTGCCAATATAGCCACTATATAAATGAAGCGCTTCAAGAAGACCCAGGAGGGCTCTCGAGCAGGGGGTCTATCAGGGTGTTGCGCCGGATATACCTACAAATTTGCCCTCGTGGGCGTAGCCTTCTCTCTCATAGGGAATCATCCGCTCCGCAGTGATATACAGAGCGAAGATCAACATGGCACGAGATGCCCGCTGGTATCAGCGTGAAGTTGCGGGGAAAAACTCTTGTTATATGGGGTAGCCCAGTTTAATAGATTGTATCACAATTAGGCCTGTTGCTTAAACCGACGCTTGTCGTCCAACAATGCAATCTACGCCAAGCCAACGCCAGAACACTCACCGGAGGGTGGATGTCAGAATTTAGTCAGGTTCGCCCCCCCCCCCCCGGCCGTTTCGACATGGATGCTCGTGGATAATTTCTTCTATCATATAGTAGTTTGCCAGCATACTTCAAATGTCGCACCTATCAGATCCTGTCCGCACATATTAGCCACCACTGTCGAGTTAATGCAATGTGACCCACCGAAACCGGCATCTATCGTGACAATCTAGATATGGAGGGATATCACTGCCGGCGAGTAACATCGTGGCTGTTGGGAGCGCCTCCAACAACGCCACTGCAGGCAGGTTCGACGCCCGGTTTATCCAAGCCAGCGCGCCCATTTTACAACACTGACGTGGGTGTGCCTGGCAAAACAGTGGTAGCGACTGCCAAGTCCTGACAGTATATTCTCTGTGGTCACCTGTTGGGATGCTTCTAACACGACCATCACAGGACTTCAACACTTGGATAGAAGAGGATACTTAAACGTGGTGGCCATTTGACCAGCCATCTGGATGTCGTAATTACATTTATACAGTACCAGCGATTAAACACTAAACTACACTTATCAGACTAGCTTCCTTTCATCTAAGCCCTATCGTCCAGCATCCCTCAATGCCATTACCCACTCTTCTTCTCCTTCCACGGTGCTATCGTTTAGGATGGCCAAGACCTCTCGTGCGGAGGTGACACCGTAGAACTTAGTCTCCAGGCTTCCAATCAGCGCAACCATAGCTCTAACCAAGACAGCATCGCCTTCAAACACCCATATATCCCAGAGTCGCGTGATCACATCGAGACTGAGCTGCTTCGTGAAGAGAGACGAGAAAATGGGGTTTACGCACGGCCCCGGCTGTTGATCGATTTGGATAGTTAAGCAGAGGTGTTTATAAAGGCGCGGGAATTTAGCGGATAATGTCTCCAGGACAAGAGAGTGGATGCGGGACATCGCGCCGTGATCATGGGTATGGAAGCTGAGAGGAAGCGGGCGGTTAAGGAGGTTGGCCAAGGCGCAGAATGCGGCAGCCGGTGTTGGGAAATTAAGCAACAAGAGTGATGTGGCAGTCTATCGAGAGTTAGTACGGAGATATCAGGCGGCGGAATCGGTATACGTACACTTAGGCCGGCGACATATCCAACGTCACTCCTGTACATCACATATGCCATCAGAACGTCAACCAGCGACTCGGAGAGCGGTCCACCAGGACGGAAGATGCGGAGTTCGGGGTAGGTTGTCGCTACATCCCTGTCAATGCTTTCGAACCATTTCCCTTGGACGAGGTCGTCGGCGGTAGCATTGCCTTTTGCTAGCTTCTTCTTGAGATTCTTCGCACGTCGTAACGCCGCATTATATGATGACTCCGACACACCAAGCTCGTTGCCAATAGCCCTGTCCCATACAGCACCTCTCGATCTAGGGGCAATACCTCTCCACCACAGTTCCCTCGTTCGCTTCAGGGAAGTTGCTGCCTCCCAATTTGGCAGAACGTGGTCTTCCCATATCCTTAGCAATGAGCTGGCCGTATCATCTCGAGATGTATCGCTTGAATTCGAAGCCTCTCGTTTCTTCTCGGCCTCCATGGACGCCGCCATCATTTTTTGGTACTCTTTCAGATGTCGCTTTTCCTCCAGAGGATCCTTGGGCGGGAGCCAGCTCGGCCTAGTTCGGGACAGTACAGCCATCTTCTCCTTTGAGATTGGAAGCGGGTCGATCATTACGTCGTTCCTTCGCAGAGGGAGCTCTGACATGACAGATTTGGATCTCTTGATATCTGAGAGGAAAGGTGGGCGCTTCGGTTGGTTGGATTCCAATTGCTCGTCTGCATGTGCTTCAAGGGCTTCCGTTAGAGATTTGGCTTCCGCGTTCAGCTCCGATAACGCTACCGTCCAGCTCTTCGCCCGTCCAGGTTTTGTATAGAATGATGGACTCGTCGGTTTATGGAAACTTTCGTCCTGCTTCAGGCTCCCTTGTGCGCCTGGAGTTGCCGGAGTGCCATTGCCGGCGGGCTTGATCTTCTCTTTCGGGACACTGGCCGTTGGCGGTACGTCCACTGTGCGTTCGCCGGGTGGGCGCGGGGACATGGGGACGTTTTGGAGGAAGCATTCATCCGGGATATCATCATCTTCATCGTCGCATTCCTTTTCCAATTCCTGTGCTGACTTGCGCTCCCGATTCGACTGCCAGCTCATTCGTGGTGACCGCGGTGACCTCGGAAATGGTCCTGGCTGTGTAAGTGGGCTCGGGCTTCGATTTCGTCCGTTCATCGCCCCAAGGCTGGTCATGGACTGGGTTGAAAAGGTGCGCCGTGGAGCTGCGCTACCGGGCGCCAGTCCCAGCCCGAGCCCTTCGCCAGCCAGTTTTCGCCCATGGGGGCCTAGACCCGGCACAGCCGGCCTCCCCTTGGACGTCAGGTTTCTCTGTATGGATGCCAGCGATCTCGACCTCCCTTTTATGGATCGATCCTTGGAATGTGACGGTAGCTCATCGACGAAGTCGTCGGTCTCTTGTTCCGACTGCGCATCATCCAGCCCAATATCCTCAAAGTGTCCTACATCTGCCAGGATGCCATTGTCGTCGGATTGGTAGGAAGAATGGAAGGACGACTTGGACGACTTCGAGCTACTGAGCGAAAGGTCGGGAGGTGAGCCCGGCATGCCAACGCTGCTCTCGTGACTCTCCTCATCAGGGGTGGTCTGGTTCATAGCATATTCAGCAGTCGAGGTATGGTTCGTTGCGAAGAATGGAGGAGCTACTGAGGACGCAATGTTGGCGGTTGCCCGACTCTCGCGGGTGTATTGGATATCGTGGGCTGTTTCGTGTATTTGTTTGGGGGTTCGAACTGTTTCGAACTCCGGAAGTCGGTGAAGATAGTAGTAGTGAGAGAAGCTCTTGGGAAATTAGACAGGGACCATGCGACGACCCTTGAATGAACGGGGGGAAACGGGCTGGGCTGTGAAGAAGGCACGAATGACAACAAGCGAATGTAATAAGAAGAAGCAAATATGTGCTATAAAAGTACAGCAAAAGGGTACTGTAAGAACGAATATCAACACTGCGAAACGAAGGATGCCGTATTGATGATTTGAAGATTGGCTGTGGGTTAGTTTTGACGACGATGATGTTTGCGGTCGGTGGTCGGGGATGGGGGTGGGTTTGGAGTTGTTTGGCCCAGTTTTGGATGAGATGATGTGTGGTACGTACCTTAAAGTGGCAGAGAACCGGTTCAGCAGGGGGTATAATCAGGTACGGGTCGAATAGCCGGGTCTTATTGGCTTATCGGCTTATTGGCATTATGGGATTTATTGAACTTATTTCCCTAAGTAAACTTATTTCCCTAAATTCTTCAGCACGGGGATAATAACTTTTGAACATATATTACCTCCCTACAACGACGATACTATCTATATATCGTAGAGATGGAGTAGAAAGTATGTAAATTTATATTCACTCTCAAAATATAAAGCTAAATTCAGAGTATACTCGTGTTTCCATATATCTAACAGCTGTAAATGCCCATCATTTATATCATTTATCCAACTCATCTATTCATGCCCCGTTAACCACATCCTATCTATATTCTAAAAGTTCCCCTCCCACCACCAAAAGCCCATCATATCATCACTCATGCCATGCCATTGGTATCTTAGACGCTATCATCACCTCATGCTGTACCACTTGCACTTGAAGGGGTCGGCGGACCTGACCCATCACTATGCTTACCCTTCCCCTTACCCTTACTGCTCCCCCCAGTCTTCTCCTTCCTCAACTCCGGCGCAAGTTCATTCCAGCGCCTCAAAACCTCCAGGCGCTCCTCTTCCGTCGCCGTCTTGACTTCCTCGTACCCCTGCACAAAGTGCGCCGCAAGGATGAAGCTCAAGGTATCAGAGCCCATGCGCCTCCTAATCGCCTCATAGGCGCCACGAAGGCCATACGTCGTACCACCTATAACTATGCCTCTCATAGGAAACAGTAAGTCACCAAACCCCTTCCCAAGCCCCTTGCGGAAGCCGCGCCAGCCTCCAGTCTTTGCGCCGTTATACGGCTTGGTAACGACTCCTGCGTATGCTTTGCCGATGTTAATCGGCAGGTGTATCAGGGAATGTGCAACAGAACCGGCCATGCTGAGGCCGGGGTTGGGCCCTTCCATGTTAGATAGCACAAACTGTTCCTCAACATTGTACTTGCACGGTCGGTAGAGCTTCATCACGTTCATATCAATGATCCCCTCGTTCCCTAGGACTGTTGCGGCAAAGGTGCTCAGCCTCAGATGCTCACTCTTTGGACCCGTAGTCTTGACTCGCCACACTGCAGGCCGTTGCGGACTCATTATGCATCTTAGGTGATCCACGTTTAAGTGGGCATGAAAACTCTCCGCGCCAGATTTACACCCATCCTCCTCGCGGATGAGTTCGCCGAGCTCCCGTGCACGCTCCAGAGTCTCCGGCTTGAGCGCTTCGAGGATCGAGTTTGCTAGCCCATCAGCCGTGAGCGATTTGTATGGGATCGGCAAGGGTCCCGCGCCGGCACGTGCTACCATTGCGCCCCAGAAGGGCTGGTCACCGAAAAAGGGGACAATGACTGTAGGCCGCCCAAGCGCGATTCCTGCTGACATGGTGCCCGCTCCACCATGGTGAACGACGCAGGAAACGTGTTTAAAAAGCCAGTCGTGAGGAACGTTGCCGAGCATGAAAACGCCGTCGGGTTTATCGAGCTCGCTGCCACCTAGGCCGCCCCAGCCTTTGGAAACTAAGGCGCGCTGTCCCGTTTTCCTCACGGCGTCAAAGATTAGCTTGGTCATGGCGTTCGGGTCGTCGACAACGATAGATCCGAAGCCGATGTACACGGGTGGGGGGCCTGCGGCGAGAAAATCGGCCAGCTCGGCATCAGGTTGGTAGTCAGATCCGGATGAGAGGAAGTAGAAGCCCGAGATGGAGATATGAGGGCCCCAATCTTTGGGCTTTGGAATCAGGGCCGGTGACCTATTGAACATGTTAGATTAATGCCACAACAATTCACTGGCTTTGGGCGTAGCCTTTGGCAATATCCGTTGGGTAGTTCTCACCAACAATACGTATGGGGTATTCGCAGCCTATGGAACATAGTCGTCGCTGCTGCCTGCGAAATGAACGGAAGCTCTAGTGTCTCTCTTCTGAACTTATTAATGATATCACCAAGACCTTGCCATGTCATCATATCTACAAGCGTATAGCTCATTTCATTTGCCATGCTTCCGTTAGAATTTGTCGATTTGATGTTGGCTAATGGGTGTGGGAAGTTATGGGTTGGCGACCACGGCATCCTAAGAAGTAACTAGTTGGTAATGCCCATGAGTATAACAGATGGTGTGGTCAAGACTTACGTGAACATTATATGCAATGGGATGCCTAATTTTTGTGCACAGTGGATATGCGCAAAACTCGGCGGGTTTGCAATAATGGCATGGGCAATGAAGGGTGCATTTTTCACACCACCCTTCGTCTCGTTGCTGCTTTCTTCGCTCGCTTCTTTAACATCGGCACACGATTTCCAACAGCCCTCGAGGATCTCAGCTATTCCTCTCCGCCTCTTTCCCACTTCACCGTCTTTCAGCGACTTCATCCCCGGGAGGAGACCAGGATTCTTAACCATAAAGGCCATCAACTCCGTGGGGTCGCCGCCAATTTCAAAGAACTCCAAGCCATTTTCCTCGACAAATTTCTTGAACGTGCCGTGGGTTGCCAATCGAATGCGGTGGCCATACTTGCTTTTCAACTCACGGCCAAGAGCAACAAAGGGTTGGACATCTCCTCGCGAGCCAACGACCTGGATTACCACGTTGAGGGGTGGTGGAGGTGCGCTAGGGGTGCCTATTAGATACGACGGAGTGTATGCTGGCGATGGATGATCGGGCATCTGTTGTTGGGCAGTCACGTTAAGCTGCTGGATTTGCTGCGCAAGCTGAGTGTCTGTCTCATTTATCTGTATATCGATACGCCCGTCATCTAGTTCTTTGGTGAGTCCACGATATAAAGACCAGAGTGGAACGCTAACCTGCGATATTGGATTGTGCATTGACGCCGGCCCTACTGAGGTCTAGAGTTCCCGTTGCCTCATTATAGGCCGGCGGGGCATCATCAACCGTTGGTTGATCTTCTGTTCCTTGGTCTGGTAGAGGAAGTTTGGAGGCCATTGGAGTCTATATTTTCGGTCAAACAGCCGCGTAGAGGATGTATGTACAGCTACGTTGTCGACGGGCCGGTGCCAGGCGATAGAAAGTACCTTCTTGCCCTTAGTGAGGGAAGTTCGTAAATCAACGATAGCTCAGTTCGGTCGTGGACCCTTTTCATATAATATCAGCCAAGAAATCCCTTGAAGGTTTCGGGTAGCTAGGTAGTTAAGAGGTTGGCTGATGTTCAGGGCATGTTCAGGTACTCATACCTAGATAAACAGACTCTTTACAGTATAGTTGTATGTACTAATACATATGGCGCCAGTACCTGTCACCCACCACCATCGTCGTCATTGGTGTGAGGGGCAATCGCACCAGCAAGCGAGTCGGCACCAAAATCACCAAAACGCGTCAACGAGACTACAGTCAACAATGCCACACCTAACACAAGCTAAATCCTCTAATTAAGAGGATAGGATACTATTAGCTATCTAGGTAATTAAACAAGGTTATCAAACTATGTAAGCAGCTGTAGTATTATATAATGTGCCCTATATAACCTTAAGTGACTAGATCTATAGTATAGCTTCTTAGCGCAACTCTACTCCTAACTCACGTAAGTTAACTCTATATAAAGAGTTAGCTCTTGTTTAATACATTCTTAACCTAGATTTATATAGATTTCTGCCCTAGCTATAAGCTATATAAGAAATGGCTAATCTTCTACTCTTTAAACAAGGTAAGAGCCCTATTAGGATAAACTAGACTACTAACTTCATTAAGTATTATATAGAAATTAAAGTAAAGTTTAGTTAGAAGTATAATTATAAATAAGTAAAATGTAAAGATCTAATGATAATTAAAGAGTAGTTCTCCCTTATATAAAATATAGTTATAAAATATAGAATCTTAGAGTAGGATATTTATAACTTTAATAAAGCAGGTTTTATAATAGGAGTTATTACTACTATAAAGGTAGTTATAAGCTTAGAAGTAAAGAGCTGTCTAAAGACTATATTACTAGAGAATAGAGAGTAGGTGTATAATGCTAGCTTCTAAACAAATAGAAGTTATAGAGGTTTTATTAGTTTAACTTATTAGAGGAGGTAGGGGATTAGACACAAAGGCTTTTATAAAACATGTTACTAGTATATAACAAATACTATATTAAGTTGAGCACAAAGCTCCTATCTAAGGAATAACTATCTACTTATATAGTAGTGTTATACTAAAGGGAACTATATAGGACTATAGGAACTCTAATAGTTCTAATAGTCTTTATAGTTCCTACCTCTATAAGGAACTATAGGAACTGTAACAGTTCTAACAGTTCTTATAGTTCTATCCTATAGGAAACTATAGGAACTATAACAGTTCTAACAGTTCTTATAGTTCCATTACATAACTCCTATAGGGTTCTACTATTAGGCTCCTATAGCTAATAGCCTTTTAAGAGCTATAACACCTAGAGGCAGCTAGTAGTATTAGGCAACTACTATAATTATAAATAGCTATACCTATATTTATAGATACTTTAAATAGTATTAACTTACTAGAGTAGCTGTTGCCTAGTAGTCTTACCTAGTAGTCCTAGTAAACCCTTACTAGTCATCTACTAATCCTTATAATTAGTTCTGTCTTTAAGGTTCTATAGACTTCCTCCTTTGCTTATAATCTTTTAACTTTACATTAATGTTAACTGCCTTACCTATTAAAGAAGGGTGTAACACTAGGTCCTAAATAATAGGACATATAGAGATTTCTTATTTAAGGTTTATTTAATAGAGGAGTGTTATAGCTATACATGCCTATATATAGGTTATAATAGTAGTTTACATGTTAGTAGAACTACTACCCTTCTAGTAGGCTTATAGTTAGACACTTAATAGTTCTTAGACACCTACTCCTATAGGTACTAGACACTTACTAGGTACCTCATTAGAGTTAGGTACCTACTTAGGGAAACTATATATAACAGAGTAGCAGGAATAGTAAGAATAGTAAGAGAGCTTACTATTCTAACTATTCCCCTTAGTATAATATCTCTATATAAGTAGATGGTATTTCTTAGTAGATAGGAGCTTTGTACTTAACTTAATATAGTACTTGTTATATACTATAACATGTTTTATAAAAGTTTTTATGTCTAATCCCCTACCTCCTCTATTAAGTAAACCTTATGTATAAAACCTCTATGTGTCTTATACCTTAAGGCCTAGTGTTATAAGGAGGTAGGAGTTTAAACATAAAGGCATTTAAGTGACATATTACTAGTATATAATAAATACTATATTAAGTTAAGCATAAAGCTCCTATCTAAGGAATAATAAACTACTTATATAGTAGTGTTATGCCTAATAGATCCCTTACTAGATTATACTATTATTATAAGGCTCCCTAAGCCTTTATAATCCCTATGTAACCTAGATCTAACGTATTTCCTAGGCAAGTCGCCCACCTAGGCAAGTCGCCCACCAAAACACTAAAAATTAACTATTCCTACTACTACACCACCACCACCTTACATAATGACCCTTATTCAATCGTAATTGATTCCTAGCGCCTCTTGTAAGTATAGGAATTATAGCCTATAATACTACATATGCCACAGCGCTTCTGTTGGCCTATAGAACCCCCCTGCTAAGTAGTCTTACTTACCACCTCTATATGGAGTTGAGCATCAACCTTAGCACTCTAAAGGATATCCTCTCCCTCTTGTACAGAGAGACTACCCCCTTGCATTATACGCCTCTTGTAATTCCTTTCCCTCCTCTTTTTCTATTCATTTGCTGCTTATAGAGCCTTAACTTCTGCCTTAAGTAGAACAGCAGAATACATTATAACCTAAGCTCCCTTTATAAGCCAGCTTAGTACATCATTAATTAAGGTAGGAGAGCTGTTCTAGTGTCGCATGACGCGGTTCTTAATATGCTCTGTTTGAAAATTAAGCTCCCTTATAGTTTAAGGGGTCTTTAAAGTCCAATTGTCACTCTTAACTATAGGAGGAGTTAGAGTTCTTAAGTATAGATTTAAGTAAGAGAGGACATTCTACAGCTTGTATAGAACTAGTCCTGTTGCTTAGAACCCACTCTTAATGTTCTGCTCTATAAACGTAGCTTTAAGTGCTTCTTTAAATGTAGAGAGAAACTTAAGCTTTGTGATATAATTTATCCTATTCTATATAAAGGTTTTAATCTAACGTCTGTATAAAAGCTTTAGTAGAGCAAAGCAGCTAACATTAAGTGGCTAAAGGATGTGTAAGGAGTGTGGTGGCATATAGAGGGTGATTATCTTCCGTTCTATACAGTAGTGTTGAAATTAAGTAGAGATGTAGCTCTTATGCCTATTAAGAATAAGAAGGCGATAGGTTCTAATTGTACAAGCATTTGTATGTTGATTAAAGTGTTAAATCCACTTGTACCTAATTAAATTTAAAGTCTACCCATTCTCACTAAGCATAATCACCTAATCGTCTAGTAATCCTAAGTCTTTGTACTAAGCTAAGAGGTGATTCTGCGCCTTAAAAATGATAAATGGCAGGAGTGCCCATCCGTACGAATTAACACCTTAAATAATTAACACCTACTCTCTATTTCTAGGCTGTATAGTCTTTAGACGACTCTTTGCTTCTAAGCTTATAACCACCTTAGCAGTAGCAATAACTCCTATTGCAAAACCTACTTTATTAAAGTTGTAGATATCCTGCTCTAAGATTCCATATTTTGTAACTATGTTTCGTACAAGGGAGAACCACCCTTTAATTAACTTAGGATCTTCGCATTTTACTCTTTTGTAATCATACTTCTGACTAAACTTTGCTTTAAGTTCCGTATGACGCTTAATGAAGGTAGTAGTCTAGTTTATCCTAACAGGGCTTGCGCCTTGTTTAGAGAGTAGAAGGTCTGCCATTTCTTACACACCTTACGGCTAGGGCGGAAATCCATGTGAATCTAGGTCGAGGATGTACTAAACAAGAGCTGACTCTTTGTACGGAGTCAACTTACGTGAGTTAGGGGTAGAGTCACGTTGTAGAGCTTTTCCATTTAACCAGTTATAGATAGTTGTATATAGAACATCATACGACATTGTGCTTGCTCAAATACTTCGAAATTAGCCTTGTTTAATTGCATTAATAGCTAATAGTATTCGACCCTCTTGATTAGAGGATTAGGCTTATGTTGGTTGTGGTATGTTTACATTTGTTAAGTTGACGCGTTTTAGTGTTATTAGTGATCGCTTTGCCCGTGTGATCACTTCGCCTGTGAAATACGTTATAGCTTTATGATTATTATAATAATGTTTAATATAATTACTTATAGAGTTTCCTATTTTTTTATTTTTCTATATTACCCTATAAAAATTTAATATATAATTAAAATAAGGATAAATTTAAACTTACTTGTAATAAAGCTAAGTACACTTTATAGCAACTATTCTAGCTTTGTTTTTATTAATAGGATCTAACTCTATAGTAAAGAGCCCTTATTAAAAAATATAAGGTTGATTTTTAGTAGGAAGTTGAAAATTAATAGTATTAGAGAGATCTCTAGAAAAAGACATTATAAAATAGGATATAATAAAGTATTTTGTTATAATGTTATAATCTTTATTAGATGAATATAAGAGGGAAATGTTATAGAGATAACGTATTTCACAAGCAAAGCGATTACATAAGCGAAGCAATCACTAAAACACTAAAACGCGTCAACTTCACAAAAGTCAACATGCCACAACCAACACAAGCTAAATCCTCTAATCAGGAGGGTAGAATACTTCTAGCTATCTAATCAATTAAGGAAGGGCATATTCAAAGTATTTGAGCAGGCGCAATGTTGTATGATGTCCTGTATACAACTCTCTATAAGCGGTTGCATAGAAAGGCTCCTTGATGCAACTCTACCCCTAACTCACGAAAATTGACTCTGTACAAAGAGTCAGCTCTTGTTTAGTATATCCTTAACCTAGATTCGCGTGGATTTTTGCCCTAGCTGTAAGCTGTGTAAGAAATGGCTAATCTACTACTCTCTAAACAAGGCGAGGGCCCTGTTAGGAAGAACTAGACTACTAACTTCATAACGCATTATATAGAAATCAAAGCAAAGTTTAGTTGAAAGTATGATTACAAACGAGCAAAATGTGAAGATCTAAAGATAATTAAAGGGTGGTTCTCCCTTGTACGAAACATAGTTGCAAAATACAGAATCTTAGACAGGATATCTACAACTTTAATGAAGCAGGTTTCGTAATAGGAGTTATTGCTACTGTAAAGGTAGTCACAAGCTTAGAAGCAAAGAGCTGTCTAAAGACTATATAGCTAGGGAATAGAGAGTGGGTGTTAATTATCTAAGGTGTTAATTTATACAGATAGGCACTCCTGCTGTTCATCATTTTCAAGGCGCAGAATCACCTCTCTACTTAGTACGAGGACTTAGGATTACTAGACAATTAGGTGATTACGCTAAGTGAGAATGGGTGGACCTTAAATTCAATTAGGTATAAGTGGATTCAACACTTTAATCAACATACAAGCACTTGTACAATTAGAACCTATTAACTTCTTATTCTTAATGGACATAAGAGCCACCTCTTAGCTTAATTTCAGCACTACTACATAGAACGGAAGATAATCACCCTCTATATACTACTACACTCCTCACATATTTTTCAGCCGCTTAACGTGAGCTGCTTTGCTCCACTAAAGCTTTCGTACGGACGTTAGATTAAAACCTTTGTACAGAACAGGCTAAACCATATCACGAAGCTTGAGTTTCTCTCTACATTTAAGGAAGCATTTAAAGCTACGTTTATAGAGTAGAACATTAAGAGTAGATTCTAAGCTATAGGGCTAGTTCCGTACAAGCTATAGAGCGTCCTCTCTCACTTAAATCTATACTTAAGGACTCTAACTCCTCCTATAGTTAAGAGTAACAATTAGACTTTAAAGACTCCTTAAACTATAAGGGAGCTTGACTTTTAAACAGAGCACGTTAGGAACTGCATTATATAGCATTAGAATAGCTCTCCTAGCTTAATTACTAACGCACTAAGCCGGCTTACTAAAGGAGCTTAGGTTATGATGCATTCTGCTACTCTACTTAAGGCAGAAGTTAAGGCTCTATAGGCAGCAAATGAATAGAAAAAGAGAAGGGAAAGGAAGCGCAAGAGGCGTATAATGTAAGGGGGAAGCCTCTCTGTACGAGATGCAGAGGATATCCTTTAGAGTACTAAGGTTGATGCTTAAGTCTGTATAGAGGTGGCAAGTGAGAGTAGTCGGCAGGTGGGCTCTAAGGGCTAACAGAAGCGCTGTAGCCGATGTAAGAAAATTGGACATAATACCTATACGTGCGAGAGGCGCTAGGAATTAATTGCAATTGAATGAGGGTTATTATGTAGGGTGGTGGTATAGTAGTAGGCAGTAATAGTCAATTTTGGTGTTTTGGTAATCGCTTCGCTTGTAAAATACGTTATATATATATAAATAATAACTTTCTAGAAGTTTCTATCTTAGTTCTAGACCCTTCTATCTTACTAATTATATTATAAATTAATGCCTAGAACCTTCTATTACATTATGAATTATTTTCTAGAAAGTTCCATTTTGATTTTGTGCTGACTAAGCAAAGCTAATCCTAAATAGGAAATACTCTTGAGTTACTCGAGTAACTCATGAGTATTTGAGTATGAGTATGAGTATGAGTACATGCTGATACTCATGAGTATACTCGAGTTTCTAACTCTGGTCAAAAGTCTACTAAAGCAGAGGGCTTGTTAAGAATATCCAATACGAAGTAGTAATGTCCGCTAAGGTATTGGCAGTGGTGAGGCGAGATGAATCGGATTGGATAGATCCAAGGAAGTATAATCCCTCAGAGCTGGAGCTCCCCCTCAGTCAGGTGGACGTTCCGAAAAATCCTATGGCCGCCGTTAACGAGCTGTCAGCAGAGTGTTTTTAGACCAACGATAAATGCCGAGCGCGCATGCCACTACGAATTTTCGTAAATATAGTAAGAACCCCGAGGGCTTGTAAGGCGGGGTAGCTCCAATCATAGGGTCGCAGTCTCACCCGTCTCACCCCTGCAGTTTCTGCAACGGGCTTATTTCTCCTTCCGAACAACAACGAGATGTACGCTAGTGGGCGATGCACTATCAAAGTGACGCGGTGACGGACACCTTAAGCTGCGGACTTGCTATTCTAGCAGGCTTCTCTTGGCAGTTATCATTATCTACCGCTCTTCCTGGCACTAGCAGCGTTTTGACGGACACTTTGCTAGAGCCCATCCACCAAAGTTTAGCAGGAAGTTTGCGAACGCTGCTGTTCGGCGGTTACTAGGAGAGCCCGCCGTATGCAGGCGTTAAAAGATAGCAGAGCTGAAATATGGCAGGCTCATGGAGAATGAAATCCAGCCAGACGGCGGGAATTCTGGGAACACGAGGGGGAAAATGGCAGGATAAACAAATCCCGGCGAAAGTAAACAGTAGAGTGTATCCTCGTGGTGAAAATATGGCTTTCTGTGCAAAATATCTCAATAGGAAGTACTATCGCATTTCCACCAACATTGTCCATAGGATCCTCACTCAAAGTATGTTGCGGAATCCAAAGCCCTCGTTCTCAACCGCTACATTCCCGGTCTTCTCATCCGCCATAGCAGCCGCCACCTCGGCCTCCCGCTTATCAGCCTGCTTATTCTGCCAGTCTAAATAAAATCTCAAAGCTAAGGCTAAAAATGCGTTAAAGAACATGAATGCAGCGCATACGGTCATGCCCTTGACGTAGTAGATTCCTTCCGAGGCGGGATAGAGCCTCGTGCCAAGGATGGGGCCACACTGGCCAACCATCTGTAGCAGCGCCATACCGGTGCCGCGCTTAGTGTCGGTGCCTTGGTTGTTGAGAACCCAGGGCAAGATATTAGCGATGGCAGGGAAGACACCGACGGCAGCGAGGAAGATGGCGAAGTAGCGGACGCCAACGCCCTTGCAGGTCGCGAGGATCACGTACCCAACACCGCCGATACAGGAGAGAATGATGATGACAAGGCCTCTCTGGCGAGTTCTGTCTGCGATCCAGGTGCTCGCGATGCATGTCAGGAAACTAACAAAGTAAGGAGGCGCAGAGAGACCCTGCGCATTGATAGAGGTAAACCCCATCCCTGTAAGAATAGTAGGGAGGAAGACGGGTAGAGAGCTAAATGAGACGTTGCAGGAGAAGTACATTAGCTGATTAAGTATTAGTCTACAAAACTTAGCTATGGGGGTTTGGATGACTCACAGCTGTCAGCCAGTTCTTGACATCCAAAAGGGCAGCGCCGACCTCTTTAAATGAGATGCCGCCAACACGAGTGGTACCTTCTTGACCAACCTGGCGGATAGCACGAGACCGTGCCACTTCTTGCTCATCAGAATTCAGGAATCTAGCCTTCTCAGGAGAATCAGGTAAGAAAAACCATGCGACGAAGGCCATGGCGATGGATGGGAGTCCTTCGACCAAGAAGAGCAACTTCCAGTTCGTGAGGGCCGAGTGGCCGGAGGTGATGCCGTATGCCAAGGCACCAGCGAAGCATGTCGCAAACGGTGCCGCTGAAAGGAAGATACCACATCGAAGACCGAGCTCATTGCGCATGTAGAAGAATGAGAGCAAGTATGGAATACCGGGCCCGTAGCCCGCTTCTGCCACTGCCATGAAAAATCTGCAGACCATCATTCCTTGCCAATTGAAGGCTGCAGCTTGGAGAGTGGCTGCGACGCCCCTGAATTTGTTAGTGATTTGGACGAGGACAACCTAGACTACTAACCATGTAAAGACAGTCGCAAATGCCCAGATGTGGGGCGGGACGACCTTCCACATGAGAGCCATCCACTCGAATAGGATATAGGGGATGTAGAAGAGCGTGAGGAGCCACTGAAATTGGGCATCTGTCTCGTGGATAGAGCCTGTGCCCTTGCTCATACCGGCAGCCTGCGCATTACCAATATTGGAACGATCGAGGAAGGAGAGGAGATCTAGGAAGATTATGAACCCTCTGTACGGAGCTTGTGGATGGGGGATAGAGCTTACACAATGCCACGACTATAGGCATGAAATTCCAGTCCAGTTTGCGTACGATTCGCTTCTCAACGGCAGGGTCAATGTGGACATATTGGTAGCCTTGTGGAGCTGCACTGCTCTCGACATAGGCGAGCTCTTCAGCCTTCTCAACGTTGGCCATGATATGAGGTGTTAAGAGTTGAGTGGAGAAAGATGGGGATTCCAACAAGAAAAGAAAGCTTAATATAAGTAAAGTTGTGTTCGAGGATACTGGAGATGATACTGGACTGTAAGTATTTATTAGTTGGGTGCGGACGCGCCAGCAATAAATCGGAACATTTATTGCCAACAACAGCGCTATACTAGTGGCTAGATGTCGTGTGGTGCAACAAAGAGTACCACGCCCGAGATTGGGCAACGGAGATGGCGGGCAACAGCCAGTAGGAAGGGCCCCGGAAGGTCTATTCGATAAGTTTGACCGACGCTGCAGTGAGTGAAGCGGGGGGATTTGAAGATCATTGCGGGGAAGTTCCCGCCATTGCGGCGAAGTTCCCGCCATTGCAACGTTTGACGGTCATTTCATGAACAAGCAAATCACTAGCGTCACACTAGTGAAGATCAAGTATGGTTAACATGGTATAGTATGATAAATTTCCAGCCACCCGGCCACGCGAGGAAGATGCCGTCAGCAAACGGGTGGGTGCCGACAAGGGTTCGTGGGAACAGACGAGCCTCCGCAAAAAGGCGCAAAGCGGGGTAGTGCAGAACGCGAAGTAGTCGATCGGCATGGCCGATTCTGGAAATCCAATTATTCCAACAACAACAACAACAATCAACTCTTATCGACTTTCCAAACACCTCTGGTTACTGTCCGCCCAGTGGATATTACAACCCGATCTTTTCCGAATTGACCCTGCTGTTACAATTTCCGATTCGTCCGAGACATTATCCCTACCACCTACTATGGTCACCCCTTGCGTACGATATGGCCGTGTCGTCTCCAAGGGCACTCAACAAGAGAAGCGAAACTTGACAGCGCTGCGATCATTCCGGACGGCTCTTAGCGCGTATTTTGGTTCGCGAGAAATGGCAGAAAGCAGAAATTAAGGACGGGTGAAGCCAAAAAAAAAGATCTGGTCAGCCCTCGCTTCCTTGGCGTGCTGGCGCCAACTTCGTCGATTCCCGCCACCTTGTTGCTTAAGCTTTCTTTGGTGCCTTGGCACAAAACACTTTCCACGCCGGGACATGCCGCGAATGGCAGGCACATTACTTAGGTTCATCCGTATAATTGTCGTTGCGCGAGCTAAAACAAGAGCGGCTTCAACGCTAGAAGACGAAGGATAGTCAAGATAATGCATCTTGTTGAACGCGACTTTTCGTGAACGGGATCCTGCTAGGACCCTGTCAATATAAAGTGGAGTTATGATTATGTATGGTACACGGGAGCCAAACGACGTTATAACTTGGTCCTGCCACAACGATTCGACCAGAAACGATCAGCCTGGCCTTTATCTCGGATGACAGACGTAGGTATTCTGCCATTCCTCTCCTGGCGTTCGGAAGTACATACAAGGATTGCCTCGAGTGAGGAATCCGATTGGGGTCGTGAGTCTTGGACCTACCAAGGGTGGTCCACCGTTCTCCACAGAGCCTGGTCTGTTGTGCAATTAATTCGGATCAAGACCCGCTTGCTTCTGCGGGGTAACTGGGGCAAAGGAGACTTTAAGGAGGTCGTTCGACGAATTGGCACGACCGGGGGGGAAAGAGTCCGAGTCTCTGCCCCGGAATAGACCCGAACGTAGGTGACCCGAGCATCCCCCCAACCTGAGCTGACC